>JABFFC010000222.1:0-93276 GCA_013623535.1 Fusarium penzigii | reverse complement strand
GTAATCAAGAAGCTAACTTAGTTTCTGTAGGACATGATCACTGATGCTATTGTCAACGTATGTTAATTGTGTTTTTCTCCCGTTGTTTTGAGTGAGAGACGCGCCCGCCGATTCTGCCGTCCAAGCGCTGGTTGAAGCCATCACGGCGCGCCCCCGCTTGATCGCACCACTTGGCATGTTTTATTATTATTTATTTGATCCGTCATTAACGCGTTCTTATCCTACAGCTCAAGGATCGCAAGGGTTCCAGGTAAGATAGCTCACATACATGTTGCAACGCGCATCAATGCCGCGCAACTGTTTTCTTGTCAATTGCTAACCCATCTTCCAGCCGTCAGTCTCTCAAGAAGTATGTCAAGGCCAACAACTCTCTGCCTAATGTCACCGACAACATGTTCGACTCTCTCTTCAACAAGGCCTTGAAGGCTGGTGTTGACAAGGGCATCTTCGAGCAGCCCAAGGGTCCCTCTGGCGGCACCAAGCTCGCCAAGAAGCAACCTGAGCCCAAGAAGCCTGCGGCTGAGAAGAAGGCTGCCGCTCCTAAGAAGGAGGCTGCCGAGAAGAAGGCCCCTGCTGAGAAGAAGACTGCCACTAAAAAGGCCGCCCCCAAGAAGGCTGCTGCTCCCAAGAAGGAGGCCGCTGAGAAGAAGGCTCCCGCCGAAAAGAAGGCTGCTCCCAAGAAGGCCGCTACCGAGAAGAAGGCTCCCGCTGAGAAGAAGGCCGCTGCACCAAAGAAGGCTGCTGCTGCTAAGAAGGTATGCTTAATTGCCATTTAGTCATGTTGATCGAGATGCTAACAAACACAGGCTGACAAGCCCGAGGCCGCCGCTGATAAGGTCAAGACCGGCCGTGTCACCAAGACAAAGGCTGCAGCTCCCGCCAAGAAGGCCGCAGCACCCAAGAAGGCTGCAGCTCCTAAAAAGGCTGCCGCTGCCAAGGCATAAGAAAATTCTGTCGATTTCTGCATCGGATTTCTTTATGACGAATGGCGTTCTGGATTCTGTCATGGGTCGGGCAATGAGAGCAGGGCTACTGGGTTTGCAAATGGTTTGATTGGGAGCGCGGAATTTTCCTCTATTACTATGTTTTGATTCTACGCGTGTTGCGTTGCGGACACCCTCGATTGGGTTTGGTCGTTGTGCCTCTATTCAAGACATGGATGTTATGGTAGACATGAGCTTGTACGCGTTGACGTTTGTTGTATAATATCATACATGATATGAAAATAAGTTTTCAAGTTAAAATGCATTCTGTAAAAGTGAATCAAAAAGACTGAAATTCCCCTGGCCTTATTTTGCTTTGTTTTGTTTTCCTCTTCTCATGTCTTTGTGCGAGTCGCGTACCTGGTGTGAGGCGTTTCTGCTGTGTTTGGTGTGTAGCAGTCGTGTGTCGAGTTCTTCAGGGGTAGTGCCCTCAACGTGGATCTTTTAGTCACCTACCACTTTTGAAGCTTGAAAAATGGAGGGCAAAGGCTGGGTTGAGCCGACCGAGGGCATGTTAGAGTAGATGCATGGTTAGACTTTTCGCTCCAGAGTTTGCAGATAGCATGTCTAGAACGCACGAGAGAAGCTACAGCGCAGAGGCTCTGGCCGATCATGGCGTGTAAGTGGGAGGGAAGAAGACAGAGAGTGATTTGTCGCTTCATTAACACTCCTTGGGCCTGTCAAACTCTAATGACGTCGATAACAAGTGCTCAGGAGCCTATTTCAAGCTTCAACTACTCACCGGCAAAGTCGCTACTGACAAGAATTTGTTGGGTTTTGTGATGCTGGGGGATATGAGCATGAGTGTGCTTGTGACCAAGCTCGTGGAAGAGTTGTAGTTGTCAAAAAGTGGAGACTGATTGATTTGCTCTGTGCCTCTCTAAGTTCACACCAGGCGTGACTATAGTAAGCTTCAAGAGTGGGAGTCCAACATTGTGCCAACTCAGAGAGTCAGCCAAGAGATGAGGCCATAAAGAATCGATTGAGATATGTTATGCACGGCCTATTTTTCGTTGCTTCACTGATATAATTCTAGATGATAAAGAGATGGGGCCTTGACAGGTACGAGGCAGCCAAGACAAGCGCGATTAAGGGGATGAAATGAGTCGCGTCTTGTTATCATTTGCTCAGGACATGGCACGTGAGAAGCTTCCAAGCTGACGAAATCGACTGCTCTATCTACTCAGGTAGTTCGGGCTGAAGTTGTTCAGAGTACTTTTAGACGCGCAGGCTCTTGTAACGATTGGTGTGCCTGTTGTACTTGCCAGAAGAGAGCTGGTAAGTGGGGTACTGGTTTGAGACGCGACAGCCCAAGAGGCTTGGGTACCTGTACTTGCGCTTGGCTTGCGATTTGGCTGGGGGGAGTGCAAGAGCTCAACGTCAGCATTTGCTCTGCCCCTCCCCTCCCCGTGCTATTCGTTCCATATCCCCTCCTGTTGAAGACTGTACTGCTCTTGAACTGTGGAAGGAGCAAGCATTCACTTGAATATTATTCTATCTTATGGATGCGCAATCATTTTTTTAATGCTTCATAGAAAAACTAATCGCTGGTTTGAGTACTAAATTCATCACGACATTTACAACAATATCTCTCCTGACCCTCTCAGTCATCCCACTTCATTCGTCCCCTGTTCAAGAGGGAACAAGCCGCTTCTCAATCAAGAGAGTTGACAGCCTGGACCCGCTTTTTCTGGCCTTGACAAGAGCCACATCAGCTGCGTCGACAGATCTCTAACGCTCAAAGCTCCCCCCATAAATTTGGATCCTTTGACCGGTTGTTCCGGAGGGGCACTGCGCGCGCAGCCCAACGATCGATACGCTCATCGTACGCCATCATTATTCTCCTCAGCCTCTTGTTGCTTACCGACTTGGCCTCATATTGTCCACGTAAATATCTCTCTGCTATACCATTGCGTGTTTATTTTAGGTCCATTCTTATACGTTATCGTCTGCGCCTTTCCTGAACATCCGACAATCCTGTGGTTGGTTGGTGCTGTCGAGATGGCGGACAGTCTTACTTCGAATGCGCCTTGACTTCTGACAGTTCACCAACTATCCATACCATTACCGACGATCCGAATTGAAACGGGACGAGCAATATAAGAGATTCGCAGTCAGATTTTAGACCGGCCATTATATCTCATCATGGCCTCATCCAACCCTTTTCGCAAAAGGACGGAAGCTGCGCCTTCTGTCACCACCTTTAACCACACAGAGTCATTATCCGTAGAGACTCGATTTCCTGCCCTTCAAGATGTGGAAGCCGCACCTACACCACCGCCTCGGACGACCTTTGTCAAGACCGACTCACTAACCGCCGACTCCAAGTCTAAGACGACCAAGAAGGTCCGCGTTCTCTCACCACCGGCGCTTTCTCCCGATTCTCCCGAGTGGTCTTACGACCCATCTTCTACATCAGCTTCCATCTGGGAGAGACAGCGTGACAGCGATGCTCTGGACGGCTACTCTTCCGACGATAGCGAACAAGACACCGAATCGGCGCCTGTTCTGGCATCAACACGTGACACCGAGCGTGTACCAGGCAACCCCTTCAGCAAGAGCCTGCGGGATGTTGAATCACCCGAGAGAGAATTCAAGCTTGAGAAGGAGAGGAAGGAGGAGGGTAATGCTCTCAAGGCTGCTAGTGCGACCAGGAGGTCACTGGATGTTAATTCCTTCAGACAGCTGCTGATGACGGGAAACTCGGGGTCTGGCGATTCAACAAGAGCCGCAAGGGACCGCCAGTCACTGCCTCCGCAGAGGAGAGCGGAAGATTCCTCTTCTGTCTCTTTAACATCGACAAACAACAGTTCACGAGAGGCGATAAGCTATGGCCGGGAACCCCTTGAATCCTCCATGGACTCTCAAGAAGCTCCAGATACCCCCGAGGACGAACTTGACTGTGGCCTGTACCCGAACGCCCTAGTTTCTGCAAATAAGACCAAAAAGCCTCCACCTCCACCAAGTTCACGTCATGGAAAGTCGATTAAAATGGAGTTGGCGGGTGGTCAAACACCCCCCGAAGTTTTGGCATCTATGTCAGCGTCTGACATCAATAAGCCACTGCCGCCTGCACCTGTTCGTAAGAGCTTTGACGATGAAGTTGAGTCGCCCTTCGACCGAGAATCAGCAGGAAAAATTCCAGAGTTTGCTGCAGACACCCCAACAGCGGATGTTCAAGCAGGCCGGAAAGCTGTACCGGCACCACCCCCGCGGAGAGGACACAACCGCGGAGAGAGCAGAGCATATAGTGGAAACACGCCGGTAGCAGATCACGCTTCCTCCAAGAACAACGACCAGGAACTATCACGATCATCGTCCTTGAGATCTCATAACGGCCATAGTCGTCACGAGTCTCTTACACCAGCCCCTCCACCACCCCGAAGATCGCAACATAGTTCAAGGCAATCAACTCAGATACCGTCAGCGGTAGCCTCGAGTATTGCGTTTGAGTCGAGCTCATCATCTCAATCGCCGGCTTTCCTTTCGGATGTCGAGCGGACGGTAACGGCTACACCTCCACGTTACTCGGGGCCAATCGACCCACCAGGATCTCGTGGTTCACAGTATAGCGGTGGCCAGTCCGGCGGATCTAAAGCGGCAGCCCCCCCTCCGCCTCCCGCAAGGAATATATCTGTCCGACGACCCGCAAGCATTAGGAGTATCGAAAGCACTAGCAGGCGAGTCTCGTACGAAGCTAAGCCTCACAATTCGATGGCGCCGCCACCACCTCCTACACGGAGGCAGCGAGGCAACAGCCGGGGAAGCATAGATGGGGCCTTCAGGAGAACCAGCATGGATAGTGCTGGCAGAGGCGAAACAAGTCCGCTGAACGAGGATGAGATGGAATATAACGAAGAGAGGAGTGCAAAACCTAGCTCAACATTCCCACAGCCGATAGCTGATGCAGGTAAAGGAGTTAATATTCTGGCCGATCTTGACGCACTTCAAAGGGAGGTGGATGCGTTGAGAGGAAAGATGAAGTGATGGGATCGACGAGACGTAGCCAAGAACGAAGATGGTTACAAATCAGATGATGTTGAACGACAGATGGCGTTGTAATGGGAGATGATTGCATTGTTAGAACTGTTCGATATTTGGCCTCTACTGGGTCCATGATAGGGACTAATATCAAAGCTTTATTGCCGTGATTGAGTATTCTTGAAATTATTATTCCTGCTATACATGGGACGTGGATATAAATATCATTGCAAACCGGGGGTTTTGCAGAGCATCTGTCAGGATGATGTTGTCGCTCAAGTCTCTTTTCCTCATTATGAAGCATTTCTCGTGCTTCGGTGATCTCTTCTATCTGCGGATCTATCTCGTCGTTTATATATCATATGTGACATGAAATAGAAAATTACTCATAGCTTCTTACCATTGGCGGGAAGGGTAAGCAAAAATGTGCAGTGGCTAAAGCTGGCCGATTTCCAATCATGTTGCGGAGGGACTTGTCTAAAGTTTTATGCTTATTTATTAGGGTCATGAACAAGAAGCACTTGACAAGGGGGAAACATGGTGTATGAACAATAGTACAAGCAACCTTCTTTGCTTGTCAATGTATATAAATAACTGTTAACTAGGTAAATAATAAATGCCACTATATAGGGCCATCAACAAATGGTATCTTAGAAATGACAAATCTCTAAACAAAATCGTTAAACAATCGCCCCGTTTTTTCACTCCTGTCCCATTTACCATTCCAACCGATCATCACACACCAACTTAACGTCGGATCGCTCATCGCCCTTCCACACCTTACCGGCAGAGTTGCAACCTGCCACAATGGTTCGCAGGTCACTGATCATGCCGCCAGGGCCACTAGCGAATACTGTTGTGGGGCCTTGGACGGTGCTGGCTACGAACTCCGTGATAAGTTTGGGGAGGTTAGGGTGTCGGTCCTCATCAACCGTACCGTGGCCGATCTTGGCTACGGGAACTTCTGTTCCACATTGGCAGTTGTCTTCGAAGTCTGATGACGAAGTAGTGGATGAACCGGCAACCTGCTTGGACTCGTTGTTGGCGGCGTCTTTCTCGCCGAGTGAGGGGCTGCTACCGGAATCCCGGGTGGCGAACACTCGGATCTTGAGGTTGAGAGCCTTGCGAGCCTGTCGAAGGAGGTCGAGTTCTTGAGCGATCCAGTCAGCGTCGTTGGCGTGTCGGATGGCCCAGATGAGCTCGATCTTGCGATCTTTTGAGATGGGGGATCGGGCAAGCTCGAGAAGAACGGGAAGAACATAGGCGATCCCGGTTCCACCAGCAACGCAAACGATGTTCGTGTCGAGGCTGATGTGATCCATAGTGCTCTCGCCATAGGCGCCAGTGAGGATGACAGATGTAGTGGCCGTCTCGGAGCTCTCGAGCTTCTTGGCAGCCAATTCGGCCACCTTCTTGGTCTCGCCAGACTTGGCACGCATGATGTAGGAGTGCTTGACAATGCCCTTCTCGACGATGGGAGCATTCAGGGGGGTAAATGGGTGAGACTGCCAGATGCTGCTCTCGGTGAAGCAGAGGTAGTAGTGTTCACCAATGTTCCAGGGATCCTGGTTGTTCTCAAGGTCAAGACGAATGAGGTCGCCGTGCTCGGGGTCAGGAAATCGAGTAATGACAGCCTGAGCAGCCTTGAAGCCCATGGTACCAGAAGGGAGCTGGTGGTAGTGAAGATAAGCCGTTCGAAGGAGACGGAAAGCACGGTCAATAAACCAAAAAAGGAGTGAGGGCAGGAGGAAACACTTGAGGTTCGCCCAGTGACCCCAGCAAGCGCCAATATAAATCATGGCAAGGACGTAGTGAGATTTGCGGAAGAACTCGTAGCCCGTCATTCGGATGCCCCAGGGGGTGCTGAGGACGACGAGCAAGGTAAGCAGAATCATGGCAACAAGGCCATAAACCATGTAAGTCTGTCTAATCCACTCAAGGCCGACAGTTGGCTGAGGCTGGTAGAGACGCATTTCGACGATACACCAGGCAATAGTGTGGAGTGAGCTCTGGACAAAGATGATGTAACCAAGCCAGCGGTGGAGGAAGTTGAAGCTCTGGTATGGGACACCGGTGATGAGCGACAAGATGGATTCACGGCTGGCCAGAAGGATGGAGAGAGGGGTCATGGCATACGCCAAAACACCAATACGGTCGGACCAGGGACCGAGAGTTGTACGGGTGTTGTACTTGCCAGGAGCCGTCTTGACTGGAGTGATCCATGTGCGATAGGTCATACCAACAAAGGACCAGACAGTAAGGTATGCAACGAGGGAGAGAAAGACGAGGACCTGGAAGCGAGTGGTACGGCCAAAGATGGCTCGGACGGAATCAGGGAGCAGATATTTGCGAGTGGCAGCGCTGATTGTTCGGCGGACCTTGACAAAGCCACCCTTGCCTGCAAGTCCCGGAGCCGTGGGCGGACCAGAGGGTGTACCGATGTGTCGGGCGATACCCCAGATGAACAAAATGGCTAGGATGGTGGCCCAGATGATACCAGTATAGAGCATACCGACGTCGTGAGCATAATAGACGAGGTCTAGGTACTCGCATGAGCCCTTGTCGTTTGTGCATGGGATCATACGGTCTGCATATCCCCAGTGAGGCTCAACTGCTTCGGCCTCACTCATATTCTGGATGTGGCGAGCACCCAGCTCGTGGATGGTCGCCATGACGAAGGTTATGTGACGGAAAAGATGTGAAGAGGGAGGTACCGGATAGATGTGGACGAGGGGATGGATTATATGAGTGAGTCCAGCTCAATGGCACTGATATCAAGGTTCAATGCAATGACCTCAACACTGATTCATTGAAGGAGAAGAAGGGAAGGGGTGTAAGGATATAGAGAGAGATGGAGAGCAGTCATGATAGAGTTAGGAACAGCGGGAGTGATGGCATTGAAATATAAGTCTAAAAGAAATCAACCGGCGTCTATGTCAATGGATGGATGGCGGTACTCTATACGATTGTCTCCACTGTGGTTGAGTGGGTTCTCAAGCTACAACCTTGACACCTAAATTTTAGCAAGAGCATAGCATGCATGTTTTTCGTTTGTCAAGAACGACCAAGTTAGATGATAATTTAGGATGAAACGGAAGGGAGTTACATTTTTTCGCCCCAAGTCAGGAGGACCAAGAAAATGGAGAACGGGATCAGAGACCCAAGACCCATAACTAGAGACCTAGACCCAAGAACTAACACGAAATTCCAGCCAAGAACCCATCCAAAGACGGGAATTAAACCAGATCTAGACACTTGTTCCTATCAACTTGCTCAAATTGATAATCACGCATAAGGCCACGAGCGGAGCCTGTGTTGCGTATTTCCTCTTCAAGATGGAGGTCTAGAAAGCAAAAGGGTTCACAAATAGGCAAGGATTTGACGGGAAAGAGCGTTGGAGTACGAGAGGGATGTTACCCGTTGAGCAGATATGAGCATGTTTTCCTGGGGGTCGGGCTTGAATAATGGGGCAGTTGAACGCCTCCCGTATCCACTACCGGGTCTCTCTTTCTCTTGGTGCTTGGTGCTTTGCGTCTCCATACCGCCATCCCGCCGGGTCACCAACCTGCACGCGTATCGCATCGCATCTCCCCTTCCCTTTCCCATGTCATGCAGCTTTCTTTACCGGAAATGCATGCATTGTGACTGCTTCAAGGGTTGGGATGCCTTCCCTTTTTCGGAGAATTGGCGGCATATCATGGCGTCTTCTTTTCTTTTTCCCTCTCGTGTTTCTCTTACAATCCACATTTCGTCTCTAGGATGTCGACTGTCGTAGCAAATAGCTTCATCACATGGTTTCTTATAAATTGTGTACAGTATAATTTTTCTTCTTGTTACGTCTATCCCAAGTCCAAGATTCTTCTTGGTCATCTTTGACCAATTACCAAACTATCTCTTCCCATTAGCCGAGTCTTGGAATCAACTCAAACATTCTCAAGCTCAAGGTTAACTTGACCTCCATGACAGCCCAAGTGGATAGTGGATACAACCCTTCCCTCTGAGACGATCCGATCCTACTTCATATCATCCTTTCTCCATAATTATTTGAATTAGGCGACTTGTCCGACGTTTTCGCCTCTTGGGGGTTTCTATTGTATAAACTCGCTCATCCTCAGCCCCATTCTGTCGACAACTGTTCTGGTATACTTGACTACCTTTTCCTCGACACAGATTCATCGCTACTCGTCCGTCGTACTTCCATATCGACAGCTTGGTAGCTTGATATTTGGCCACCAAATAATTCCGTTCTCTACATCGTTCCTTCTCTGACTCACCTCAATTCCCCTCTCACACCACAATGGATCACGGAAGTAGCAGTGATTCCAGCGCGGATACGTGCCAGATATCGGTGAGCACATGAACGAGTGATTTGAAATGACATTCGTCTTCAGATCTCTGCCTACTGTGATCGTTGACTGGCGAGCTAATGACTTGTATAGATGCTTTGGAACTGGACCACAATTAACGCATGCTTCCTCACTCCATCATGGCGTATTCAGAACCAGGGTATGATGGCTGCCACCTGCATCGGCATCATGCTTCTCGTTGTTCTCGTTGAGTTTTTCCGCCGCATGGGCAAGGAGTATGATGCTCTCCTCCAGCGCCAATTCCAGCGTCAGGCCACCGCCCATGGTGTTGCTCTCGCCGCCGCTGGATGCACTGGTGCTGTCGTCCCTACTCGCCAGGTCCTCACCTTTAGAGCCACGGCCTTGCAGCAGTTCGTACGTGCTGTGATTCACGCCCTGACATTTGCGGGGGCCTACATTATCATGTTGTTGGCCATGTACTTCAACGGCTATGTCATCATCAGCATCTTCATCGGTAGCGGACTGGGCAAGTTCTTCTGTGACTGGCTGGTTGTTAAGATCGACCCTGAGGACCTTGACCTCGATGGAAATATTCGACCCAAGGGTATCGAAGAGACAACGGTCTGCTGTGGTTAATATTCAGGCTAAAGCAGGAGGAGATGGGGGAAAAAAGGATGCATATGATCTAGAGGGTTAGGGTTGGTGTTTGGTTTCACCAGTAGGGAGCACGTGTACGACACTGCTTGCCTTGACGTTATTTTGTGTTTATTTGGAGCGTTGTCACGGATACCCCTTATGTAGAAGCTTGTTGGGTAGAAGTTAACGAGCATAGCGTGGAAAATACAACGTTTAATCATGAACTTTATTCGACGATGTTGCTGTGCCTATTGTTTATTCCATTGTCTCAATTCGAGAGCAGTCCGTCAGCTGGTCATGGGACGTTAGCATTGCAACACAATTATTATTAAAAGAAAACTAAAACAAGCCAACATCTAATATCAAGATGCTGTCGGGTTAGATTATCCTACCGTCCCTGCATACGACGCCATGCTCGAGCTCGGCAGCTACCCTGCACGTTTTCCGTTTGTACCGACATACTTTAGCAGATATATGACATGCATGCACCGGTGGATGCATATAAATGAAATCAGGACAATGCTTCGGGAGACACGGGTTCTTTGCCTTTGTATTTGCGTGGTCATGGTAGGGTATCGGTAGAAGAAACACACATCAGAACCAAGTGGCATACTTCGGCCGAGATCCGGATCTTGTCCCCTTGAATTAAACTTTCCGGCTTGGTCACATTTATGGAGAAGAGACTAAAAAAGAAAACCTTCTCTTTACTTGCTCTCTCGTTATTGCCAGGGGTAATTGTCCAGGCATGCTGTAACAGTCCGTCTTTTTCAGAGCAACCTTAAAAACGGGTTGGCTAACGGTAGTACAGTATCATTGCTGTAATGAATTTGACTGTCAGTCATCTGAGGGGCTGGAAACGAGTGGTTGTTTCCAAGTAGGATTTGGTATTCCCCCTCAACAGATAGATTAAATGGGGCGTGAGCTTGATGTTTACTGGTCGAGATGTCGTGCTAGCACCAAAAAGAGGAATGGATAGATGAATAACTTGCTCATACCCGCTCGTCAGCTATTGTAACAATGCTACCATGGAAGTAGTTTCGTTATGGGGCTCAAACAGAGACAGACAAGACAAGTGAATAATCTGATTGAGTTCAGAAGTAAATACAATTAAAAAGGAATATCAAGATTGTATTCTGTATTCCTTTTCTCTTACCACAGCTTATTCAAAAAATTTCCATCATTATCCCTTTAACCTGTCATTTGATCAATCCACGGAATCGCATGTTGCTCACCCAACCCGCGAACGATACATGGACGACAATCAGCCTCTGATCCTGTTTCCTTGAACGTGCTGCAGCTACAATATGCTCAATCGCCCTCCCATAGCTCTTACGACCTGAGGTGATTGTTTTAAAGCGGCCCATGTCGCTTGCCAGACCCTCCACGCCATAAACTGAAGCCAACATCCTATCCTACAATCGACTTGCAATAAAAGCATTGACCTACGTATCAAATATCAGCCTTTCATCAACTTGTTTTTATTAAACGATAACGAGACATCTCTTTTTTTGTTCACGTCCCTTGCCCCGCCCTAGCTTCGATTCAAGCTTCTTTACTTATATAAAGGGTCACTATGGATCTTTCTTCTCTGCTCCCCAAGTCCATCTACGACGTTTGTGACATTTCAGATCCAGAGGATCAATACCAGGAATGTTCCGGCAAAGAAAGAGAGCAACACTATCACCACCATAATCAACACCACCAGCGACAGGATTCGCTATCTGACAATATGAGCTCCTGGTCCTCCTACTCTTCTTCATCCTCGGTTGGCTCATCGGCATCCAGCTCGCCCTTGCAGTTCCACCACCGAGTACACTCTCCATCCCACAGTCACAGTGACAGCGACAGGGTGGGGGATGAAGTTCAGATCATCAGAACCTGGTTCTCGGTGCTCAACGACGATGAAAGACTAGCCGCCCTCAGCTCCATCAGCGAGATGCCCTCTCTGCGCGAGATCGAGCCCATGATCCAGGCTCTAAAAGACCGTAAGAGAGAGCTGTGGCGACGACAGGAAGAGCTTCTCATCCAGCCCAACGCCAGACCGAGATGGCCCATGCCGTCGTTCCCTCAGAACTCTCGGGATCCCAGATGGCTCTCAAAGTGGTTGAGGGCGCTGAGACTACACAAGTATGAGAAATGCTTGGCAGGATTATCGCCAGCACAGGTTGCAGAACTAGATGAGGATAGACTGCAGAACCTTGGCATCGACACTGTTGGAGCGAGAACGAAGCTTCTCCGAGTAAGTCAACGCTCTCCGCTGTTGATCAACCCATCTATCAGCAGGATTCTAACGAGTACCAGGCTATTCAAAATGTTTGAATTACACCATTTCTATAAGCAAGACAAGGATGAGACGTAATACGAATATCACCATCTGTTGTCGAACCCATTCACTAGGATGGGCACCTGACGTTTGCCAGGAGCAATGTCGGTGAAATTATCAAACGAAAAGAGAACAAAAGACAAAAGCGAGACTTCTACTATGATAAAGTCGGCACCACCCCAAAATGAGCGAGTAGTGAGGCTGCTCATCAGAGCATAGAATGGCCCCATGTCTCATGTTGGTGGTGTTGACGTGGTTTGACATGAAGGAACAATGGCGTAAAGGGCATTGGACAGATTTTAAATGAAAGGGAAAGGCACAGCATTTTCAGGATTGACCAGGTTTATTTCTATTTTCCATGACATGGCCAAAGCGACAGGCCTCTCATACTCTCTTCTATGTTATTTGTTATTTATCTACCAATGTATATATTTATCCTCATCTTCATTTGCTATCGCTTACGTCCCCTAAACAGATGGTGTAGCAATCTACACATTGCTCTCTATCTAAAACCCGGAGACACTACCACGGGAGATCTCCCGCCATGAGATGACTACCCCTACTGATTGACATCGAGATCCATCCTTTTATCGTACCGGATCAATGTGACCTCGATTCCTCGCTCCGCCTCGACTGCGTGATTGCTTCCCTGGCTTTCATGGCTCACTTACCCTGCAGAACAACACTAAAACGAGGTCATGCTTCCTTCCTAGCAGTGAAATCGTCGCATGTGACAGGTGTCTTGCCCCAATAATCACAGTGAAGCCCTCCCCCAAAATTCCCTTTTAGGCTTAATGGGATTTTCCCCAATAGTAACAGCTGCTGGAAAGTGCATGATTTGCGTAGCTGGGAAGCAAGTACTCCCCTCTTCAGCCTACCAAAGCTCCAAGAAGAAACAGCCCCAAACCTCATACCGTCTCCAGTAAATCTGCAGTGATCTCACACGCGCACACGCACTGCACTCGGACTCGGACCCGACCTAAAACTAAGGTACCTAGCTCTAGTCAACCCTCAACAACAAACACAAACTTAGTTACTGACAACAACCACCAAAACACAAAAAAGGATGGCCGCTACATCTCCAAATTTTACACCGAAACGCAAGAGGGACCAGGATCTATGGCTCTCGCCAATCCAGTTCTCCTTTCGTCTTGACACTTCGTCTAAAGATATCCCGGAAGACGGCAGCAGTAGTCCACGATCAAGGGTCGCCCACAAGTTCCGTGGTCTTGCGTTGGAAAGTGGGGGCGGGGCAACCAGCAGCGAGGACAAAGACGACGATGATAGTGATGGCATCGGTGAGGACAGTGATGCAAGGGATGCAGAGAATATCAGAAAGCGTATGAGGTTGGACGTTGTTATGCAGGATATTTCACCACCGTCTGGACAAGTTGCTGCACCTGAAAGCGTTCCGTTAGCTCCAGCTGAGAGCCTCTCCAACACAAGCAGTCAGCCAGGTGTTGCGCGGGAACGGGAAGATGACAAGCCACCCGTGCCTCCAAAGCCAGTCGTGCCCAACGGGTCTGCCGGTGTTGGCAGTCTGAAGAACAGCTATCCGTCCATCAATCGTCTATCTGAATCAAGGTCAAGAATTAAGAAAAGAACCGGCTCACCGCCTCTACGCATGAAGCGCCCTGCAAGACGGCCATTCGACGATCCGGATGAAGAAGAGATGGAGATTGTTGACCCGGTTCGTGCAGCCTTGACCTGGCACGAAGACGAGATTACTATTTACGACCCCGAGGACGAAGATGATGACGGTACTGGTATCAACGGGATTGGGTTCAAGCCAACGCCCGCGTTGGCACAAGCCCGCGCAACGAAGCGGAGGCAGCAGTTAGCAGAGTATCGTAAGAGAGAAGAGAATGAGGCTCGGGCACGGCGGAACCAGCGACGTCGAAAGGATCCCGCCATTGCAACTCGGTCGGAGGATAAGTCTCCATCACGAAAAGTCAGATTTACGGATGGAGAAGCTAATAACATCGCAATTACCACGGGGTGATTACGTGGGGTCTGCGTATAACAGACTTAACAGACTAACAGGACATGTTGTAATACGATGAGGCTACAAGATGGCGTTTGGGATCCCTATTACTTTGAGCATGGTCCAACAAAAGGATGCATCTTGATATTTCAACGATGATGGGGTATTAGTTATGCTGTTGTGATTGTTTGTGGGGTTAATGATTATGACACGGAGATGATATATATATATATATCATGATGGCTTTGACAGTTCACTTTATACCCAGGTTTCCGCCACAGAGCCTTCATAGCATCGAGCCCAGGCAAAAGCCCAGAGCCGAATTCAATACGGAAGCAATTTGTTTGTCTTTCTTCTCTTGTCTTTCTTTTTATATATCTTTGACCTGTAGCGTTCTGCTCCCATCTACACATAACCAGGCAGCAGCCATCATGAATATTCGTACAGAATAATACAAGAAATCCCATTCACAAAGGGTTTACCAGAATTTGTACCATGGCCTCTCAGCAGCCTTCCTCTCCGCAATGAGCTTCTCGTGCTCTATCCTCGCCGCGGCCAACTTTTGTGCTTGTTCTTTTCGGTTATCACTTACGACTTCGATATGTCGCTTCATCTGTCGACGTTCCTCGCGGCGTAGATACTGGCAGTATTCGTATGACGCCATGCTTCCCAGCACGAAAACTCCTACAGCCCAGTTTGCAGCTTTTGCAACATTGCCTGCGACATTATCATGAGCTATACTAAACCACAAGAAGAGGAGCGTGGGGGAGAAAAAAGGCCTGATGTGTTCTACATCCTTCAAGATAATTCTCAAAGTAGGCGTTGGGGTTTCCCTCACCGTTAATAACAAATCTCAAGCCTCCAACACCAGCACCAGACGCAATTCCCGTCAAGAAACCTTGCCTTGCACAAGGAGTGTTGGCAACATTTGCGAAATCATCCGTCTTGATCATGGCAACCGCCTCTGAGATTGTCGGCCTCGCATTTGTTGTCGGCGTTGTCCCATCTTCTGAGCCCTGCTCAATTGGTTTCGACCATACGTGTAATGTCTTATCGTCTGGCTTCGGGAGCCCGTCGGGTTGGTTTGCGGCCATCTCTGGCTATTCGAATGTTGTCATGGAACGGAAGTGGTGTGGGGTTTGGGAAGGGGAAAAAAAGGTTCTAGAAAATCATGGGCCGACTGTCCGATGATGATGACGCTCTGAATCTGTACCTGTAGGGTATTTGACATGGCGGGCAGGCTTATTAGAAGTGGTCCGTGCGTATTGTTCGTCCCTGTTGCTCGGTTGGAAAATCCCATTAAACTCATAGTGGGGCAGTAACGTGTCGCGACGCGCTCTTAACGCGACTTCTCAGTTCTCACCCACTCGTAACTATGGAAATCGACAATTACTAAATTACCAGGTCCAGATCGAGACTTTCGACATACCCTGCCCTTGATTGATCTTTTGTTGTTTCCACTCAACACTCCACTTACGACAAACCACCTTCTTTTTCACATATTCAAAGTGTTTCTATTGTAATTTCCAATCTTTTAATACCACTGGACTTGTTTTCTCTTCTCATGACAGCCGCTGGGTCATCCTAACTACCCCTGGCTCGTTAATTCGAACCCCCTCTGGCTTCAACTCGCACCAGGGGATCAATCTACGACGAATCTACCAAAATGCCGAACACTAGTCTTCGTCGTCCGCAAAAGGGCTTCCGCCGAGGAGGCAAGACTGCCTACCATGGCGTTACCAGAACATTTGCAGCCTCCTCCCGGACAGAGGCTACGTCTGCTGATGAGAAATGGGAGCGTACTCGACTAGCGCACTCGATTGACGAGAACATGGGATTTGCTCGCTATGAGAGCGGGAAGAAGAGAGAAGGATGGTTGGTAAACATTCAACCTACATCGATCGAAGACGAAAGGATACCCAACGGACGAGCCGCAGTTGATTGCTATTTCATCGAAGAAGACGGCTCAACGTTCAAGGCGACAGTAGAATTCGACCCTTATTTCCTGATTGCTGCTAAAAAGGGACATGAATCGGAAGTAGAAGAATGGGTAAAGAGAGTTGCTGGAGGTGGTCTTGTCAAGTCGGTACGGCGAGTCGAGAAAGATGATTTGAGCATGCCAAATCACTTGCTGGGATACCGACGGACATTCCTGGAACTCAGATTTGCTAATGTCAGCGATTTGATGACTGTGAGGAGGGAGATTATGCCCATTGCAGAAAAGAACAAGAAGAATTTGGATGCAATGGACGCTTATGCTGAAGTTGCGGCGTAAGTCTTTCTGTTCTGAATGGGACTCTCTCAATGACAAAGCTAACACTTGTATGCAGAGCCACCAACCGCAATTTCGATCTTTTTGATGACGATTCACGAGACGACGAAAGACACACGAACAATGCGTTTGCAGACCCTAGCGACTTTATTGTTGATATACGAGAATATGATGTTCCATACCATGTACGAGTAATGATAGATTTGGGTTCGTTGTTTCTACCCGCTACTCCCCGTATCCACTAACACATTCATAGATATAAGAGTTGGAAAATGGTACTACATCGAAGCCAAACATGGAGTTACTAAAGTGTTGCCCAACGAAGCGAGATCCCTACCCGCCGAACCGGTTGTTATGGCCTACGATATCGAGACCTCCAAGGCTCCTCTTAAATTTCCCGATGCCTCTGTTGATCCCATCATTATGATATCGTACATGATCGATGGACAGGGATTCCTAATTACAAACCGTCAGATCCTATCAGAGGATATCGGAGATTTCGACTACACACCTAAACCTGAATATCCGGGTCCCTTCATGATCTTCAATGAGCCCGACGAGAAGTCGACTATTGAGCGTTTCTTCCTTCACATCAAAGAGGCCAGACCAACCGTCATTGCCACCTACAACGGTGACTTTTTCGATTGGCCATATGTGGAAGCGAGAGCTAGTATCAACGGCATCGACATGTATCAGGAGATCGGTTGGAAGAAGGATAGCGAGGACCAATACAAATGCAGTTACGGTGTTCACATGGATTGTTTCCATTGGGTCAACCGAGATTCTTATCTGCCACAGGGTTCTCGAGGTTTGAAAGCCGTCACCGTCGCCAAGCTTGGCTACGATCCCGATGAGCTGGACCCTGAACTCATGACACCCTACGCGACCGAAAGACCACAAACTCTGGCAGAGTACTCAGTTTCCGATGCCGTCGCTACGTATTACCTGTACATGAAATATGTACACCCCTTCATTTTCTCACTCTGTACGATTCTTCCCCTGAGTGGTGACGAGGTTTTGCGAAAGGGAACAGGTACTCTCTGTGAGATGCTGCTGATGGTGCAAGCTTACCAAAGAGAGATTGTTCTTCCAAACAAGTACATCACACCGAAGCTAGCCTTTTGGGATGGACATCTCCTGGACTCTGAGACTTACGTCGGTGGTCACGTCGAAAGTATCGAAGCTGGTGTGTTCCGAGCTGACATTCCGGTTGATTTTGCCGTTGAGCCATCGGCCATTGACGAACTCCTGCGTGATCTTGACTCGGCCTTGGAATTTGTCATTACCGTCGAGGAGAAGAAGTCGATGGAAGACGTTGAAAACTACGAAGAGGTCAAAGCGCAGATAACCGAACAGCTCCTGAAACTGAAGGAAACGCCGAATCGCAACGAAAAGCCCCTGATTTACCATCTCGATGTCGCTTCCATGTACCCAAATATCATGACCACTAATCGACTTCAGCCAGATTCGATGATTAAGGAATCAGACTGTGCTGCTTGCGATTTCAACAGGCCAGGAAAGACTTGCGACAGGAGAATGCCATGGTCTTGGAGAGGTGAATACATCCCCGCCAAGCGTGATGAGTACAATATGATCCGCAATGCTTTGGAGAACGAAAAGTTTCCAGGAAAATACCCAAACTCCCCCCCCAAAACATTCCAAGAGCTCAGCGCGGATGAGCAAGCAAATCTCATCAGGAAGCGATTACAAATGTACTCTCAGAAGGTTTACCACAAGATTCATGAGTCTACTACCATCACCCGGGAAGCCATCATCTGTCAGCGAGAGAACCCCTTCTATATCAATACCGTGCGAGACTTCCGTGACCGTCGATACGATTACAAGGGAAAAGCGAAGGTCTGGAAGGGCAAGACTTCAGCATTGCAGTCCTCAGGAGCAGCGGCATCCGAAGTTGACGCCGCCAAGAAGATGATTATTCTCTTCGACTCCCTACAACTTGCCCACAAAGTCATTCTGAACTCTTTCTATGGATATGTGATGCGAAAAGGTTCGCGATGGTACTCGTTGGAGATGGCCGGTGTCACATGTTTGACTGGCGCTCACATCATTCAGATGGCACGATCTCTAGTCGAACGTCTTGGCCGACCCCTCGAGCTGGATACTGATGGTATCTGGTGCATGCTTCCCGCGACATTCCCAGAGAACTTCGCCTTCAAACTCAAGAATGGGAAGAAGCTCAACATCTCTTACCCCTGTGTCATGTTGAATCATCTGGTTCATGCCAAGTTTACAAACCACCAGTACCAGACGCTGGTTGACCCCAAGACTCTAAAGTATGAAACACACAGCGATAATTCAATCTTTTTCGAGGTCGACGGTCCCTACAAAGCCATGGTACTTCCTACTTCGAAGGAGGAGGATAAGAACTTGAAGAAGAGATATGCCGTCTTCAATGATGATGGTAGTCTTGCTGAGCTGAAAGGTTTCGAAGTCAAGCGTCGTGGTGAGCTGAAGCTTATCAAGATCTTCCAACAGCAAATCTTCAAGTTCTTCCTGGAAGGTACTACATTAGCCGAATGTTATACGGCCGTCGCCAAGGTTTGCAACCGATGGCTAGATGTCTTGCACAGCAAAGGCTCAACCTTGGCCGATGAGGAGCTGATGGAGCTTATTTCCGAGAACCGAAGCATGTCAAAGACACTCGAAGAGTACGGTTCACAGAAATCTACGAGTATCACCACCGCAAAACGTTTGGCAGATTTCCTGGGCGAACAGATGGTCAAAGACAAGGGCTTGAACTGTAAGTTCATTATTTGTGCCCGTCCCAAGAACGCTCCTGTCACAGAGCGAGCTGTGCCAGTTGCAATCTTCTCAGCCGACGAGACAGTCAAGCGAACATATTTGAAGAAATGGCTCAAGGAGGAACCTGCCGATACTGATCCTCGAGCGTTGCTCGACTGGGACTACTATCTAGAGCGATTAGGTTCCGTCATCCAGAAGCTTGTCACCATTCCTGCAGCGCTTCAGAAAGTCCGCAATCCTGTCCCCCGTGTGCCGCATCCCGACTGGCTCCAGAGGAGGATCAACATCAAGGATGACAAAATGAAGCAGAAGAAACTCACCGACCTCTTTCCAAAGAATCCTCTAGATATCGCAAAGAACATGGATGATCTAGAGGACTTTGGGACAAACCTCCTCAAACCCAAACCCATCAGCTCAATGATTTCTGCATCTCAAGCTGCTACGACGGTGCAGAAACGCAAGTCACCAGAACCTGCCGAGAACCCCGATCCTATGGCTACTCTTCCCAAGGTGATGCCTAGTCCGTCAGAAGATTACCCAGCTTTTCTGGAATATCAAAAGCAGAAGTGGAAGCTGCAAAAGGAGGCTCGCATCCGAAGACGACAATTGTTTGGTGATCGTAGAGGTCATGCTGTCAGCAACCTTCAGCAGACTTTCATGAAGCAAGCACACATTACGTACATGAATACCTGGCAGGTTCTGCACCTCAAAGCCACCGACACGCCCGGAATCGTCACCGCCCACGTCCTTATCGACGCCAAAATCCATGCTCTCAAGATCAATGTGCCGCGGCAGGTTTTCCTGAACCTCAAGAGCAAGGATCTGCCCGATGTCGAGATTGACGGTTGCGAGGTCGAGCAGGTCAACTATACTCTCCCCAACGGCCATCCGTCTAGTCACCTCTTCAAGCTCACGGTTCCCGAAGATGTCTACTTCAACGAGAGCGAGAAATTCTCGCTACTCTTTAACCATCCCAGTGTCGAAGGCGTTTACGAAAAACAAATTCCCCTGAATATGCGAGCTGTGCTGCGACTAGGCAATCAGTGTACGATTGATCAGACGCAGCATGCCGTTCTTGGGAAGGGTCTCGAACACGGCTTTGATCTTGCAGGTCTCAAACGACCAACGAAGGCGAGGACATATCTGGAGACTTCACCCCTGGCCTACATCTACATCTCACACATCACAGCTGGCGAGCGTCAGATCTTTGGTATCTTCTCAACGACACACGACCAGGCCCATGTCATTATCCTGCAAAAGAATAAGGACTCGGGCCAGGATCTACCCAATATCACCAGACTGTATTCAGAGATGCTCGCTACACGTTCCCAGGAGGCTGCTGGTACCAACTGGCAGGATTGTTTCAGCTATCAGGAAAAGCTCAACTTCAAGCTGACCCAGGTGACGACGCGTCGCAAGGCTCATTTGGAGATTAGTGATGTTGTCAAGAAGATGCGCAAGGACGAGCTGCGTCCACAGATGATGGTTGTGCAGTCATCACAGCGTAAGCAGCTCGTCCACGATGTCCCCATTCTCGGCGAATTTCCTGTTTTGCCGCTCAGATACGATGCCGCCGACAGCTCTCTGCCACCCCTGGGTTGGCAAGCCGTCATTGCGCGACGACTTGTCGGCCACTATCTCGGACTCGGCTCATGGATTCTACACCTTACTGCGCTTGCACGATACGGCGATGTTCCTCTATGCAACTTGGAGCGTGACGATCCTCGATTCTTAATTGACGTCTCCTACGCTAGACGGCTTCAGGCAAATGGAGTGGTTCTCTGGTGGTCTCCAAGTCCACGACCTGATCATGCCGGCTATGAAAAAGATGACCTTCTTGGCCCCCTTGACATGGTCAAGATGCCGAGCGTTAATAATCCAGGCACATTCTCATCGGTCTGCATCGACATTGATGTTCGCAACCTGGCCATTAACACTATCCTAACGTCGTCCCTGATTAATGAGCTTGAAGGGGCTGATTCAGTCTCCTTCAACCCCTCTTCCAATGACTCCGAGACGTTAGCATCGGAAACTGCCTTCGCCAACGCTGGAGTACTCGTTCTGCGTGAAATGGTCAAGGCGTGGTGGGCAGAAGCTTGCAAGGGAAGTACCATGGCCGATGTCATGGTGCAGCATCTCGTCCGCTGGGTAGAGAGCCCGGATTCGTTCATGTACGATCGAGCTCTCCATTACTACGTACAGATGATGTCCCGCAAGGCCTTCCAGCAGCTCATGGCTGATTTCCGACGTGTGGGCTCACAGGTTGTCTTTGCCAACGCGAACCGCCTCATCCTGCAGACTACAAAGGCTGAGGTTGGCAATGCCTATGCCTACAGCCAGTACATCATCAAGTCTATCAAGAGCAAGCCCCTCTTCCACTTTATCGATCTTGAGATTAAGGAATACTGGGACTATCTTGTGTGGTATGATGAGTTCAACTATGGCGGCAAGGCTTGCCAAGAGGTTATTGAAGCTGAGGAGCAGAACTTGGAGACGGTCATGCACTGGCAGATGGCCACCTTCCTCCCTGTCCGTCTACAACCCGTCTTTCAGGATTGGGTCATCGAGTTCATCCAGCTCATGCACCGGCTCAAGCGTCCGCAAAACGAACCGGACGGCACGCCGCGACTCACGCAACTACCACAGCGCGGCTTGGAGGATCAGGAGGGTCAGATCATCTCGGGCAAGGCCTTTGAGAAGCCCCTGAAGAAGGACATCGTCGCCCTCCTCAACAAGCAGAAGCGGGAGCTGCTCCATCCCGAGCTTGCAGAAGATTATTCTTTCCCTAGTCTTCCCGGCTCGCACCTCAACCCTCGCAACCCTGTTCTTGAGCTTGTCAAGTCGCTCATGCAGGTTCTATCGCTTGACAAGAACATCACACTGGAAGCCCGTCTTCTCCGCAAAGAGCTTCTCGCCCTCTTTGACATTCGCGAGTTCTCCAAAGAAGGCGCCTTTGTCAACCCTTCCGAGAGCCTGCGTCTGCCTCAGCTATCTTGTGATAGCTGTACCATGGCACGCGATCTTGATTTCTGCCGTGACGAGGACCTCTTTGGCGAGGGGGCCGCCTGGAAATGCACTTTCTGCGGGGCAGAGTACGATCGAGTGGCCATCGAAGAGCGATTACTTGCCATCGTTGAGAGTTGGGTGGTTGAGTGGACAACGCAGGATCTCAAGTGCGCCAAGTGTGGAGCTCTAAGGTTGAATGACTTTATGGAGCATTGCACGTGCAGTGGAGAGTGGAAAGAGGTGGTGTTGAAACAGGATGTCAGTAAGAAGCTTGCTGTGATGAAGAGGGTGGGCAAATTCTATGGGCTGAGGATGTTGAGTAATGTCGTGGAAAGCATGTATGAGGGTTTGTAACAAAGGTGTTGGAATGAATGATAGTAATGCATGCATATAGATAAGGAGTTGTGGGCTTATATCAAGTACGACAAAATAGTGTCGGTGCAAGGGTTTCTTTTTTACTCGTTTTCTCTGACAGCATCAATCTACACGTTTCTTTTCATCACATTGCTTTGAGTACCACATTATAGCAGCATGATTGACCAACGCTTGGTGGTCTTGGTGGTATCAATTCTCAGTGCATATGCTTCTATTTATACCAATCCGATAGTTTCCACCTTTGAAGGATCCCACTTCGGGGCGCGGTCAAGGAAGCAATCCCCAATGAGCCGGAAAGAGAGGAATCCTATATGCAGGGAATTATTATCTCGCCTCAAGATATACGGACACAGGCCACCGCTAAGTACGGAGATTCTATCCCCAACCCGTGTCTGTGGAGGACCAAGTGCAAGCTTTCCTTCTCTCGTGATGAGGATGCAGTTTCCTGGAGCGGTCTTCAAGGCTGTTTCACGGAGCGCAATGATCTCTTCATCCTGCTTAGCAACATCCGCAGGCGGGACGGGTCGGTCACAGGCGTCAGTCCAACAGTCGGTGCATGGTCTGGTGCGTGTTGCCGAGGACGTTGCAGAAGAGCATTCCGGACAGTCCGCCATGAGCTCAGCTGCAAACAGGTCACGATAGCTCCGTTTATAATCCTTGACATTTTCGAGCCTTTGACCATACGACAACTCATCGGCGTATGTCAGCAAATGGGCAAAGATGGCCAACTTGTGATTATCGGTCTCCTCCAACTGCCTGTCAATGTTGTTCTTGCCCAAGACACACCCGAAGCATAGCGTGCGGCCAATGTTATCGCGATGGTTCTTGAATAACTCGCTGTCTTTCCAGTCATCCGGAAAGATTTTGTACCGCGCAACCTCGAGCTCCTCGATGATGGTGAATAGGTTGGACAGATCGGCAGCGATGGGTTGGGATACATGTTCAACCGTTGAGCAGGTCAATGAGACCATTTGTAAGACATTCTCGACTTTGGCGACATTTTGATATTCTGTTTGGTGGTAGTCATACCTTACGAGGCTGATTGACGTGTTCTCTCCATCCAGATAGAAGGAATGGTTCTCACTGATCTGGTGCCCGGTAGTATCTGGATCCTCCTCGGATACTTCTTCAAAGAAAGATTCGCCTCCTCTCACAAGTTGGGGCACAAGACGCGAAGTATCATACGCAATTGCTCTGTAATAGTCGATCGGTAGCATGTTCTCGACGGGAAGGCTGCCCCTACGGGTACGAAATACAACGTTGGAGGCGTTATGACAGAGGCGTGTTCTCCATGCCATACTCTGAGGGTTCGGACTGACGAACGCATCAGTCCAGTTGGGTGTCCATGATGGGAGGCCATCTCGAGACTTGCCGACAAGATCGGCCGAATTTACCCAGAAGAGGCCGGTTTCTCTCATAATCTGCACCGTGACACGGCTAAACAAGTCTGCTACCGGCACAGCATAGTCTGTCTGCAGAGCTTTGCCTGGTCTCGTATCAAATTTCCGCAGAAGCTGGGCAAGTGCATAAATCTTGTCTCTGGGTTCTGAGGAGTGACGATGGCGGAACGTTCTAAGTAGCCAGAGGAGTGGGCTTCCTAGAGAACGCTCAAAGTAGTTCATGTCTCTCTTCACCTGCACGGTTTCAGAGAGCTGCAGTGTGCGTAGTTCGGATATGGTTCTGACTTTGGTAGCGAGAAGATTGAGAACTTTGATATTGTCAGGGTCTGTCATCATATCCGCCTCATCTGCTTGTAAATGTTTGACAACAACCTCTAGTGTCGTGAAGGGCAGTGTCAGATTTCCATACATGAGAATCAGCTCCCGGGCAACTCCCACTTCTTGAGTGATCCACATACGATCCCACCAGGGCGCAATAACAAAAGCACGTAGCCATTCGAAAAGATGGCGATGCTTTGTATCCATCTCCTCAGATTTAATCGCGAAGAGACTCATCAGCCTCATCCGAATGGATAGGGACCGTGAGGCAAGGGCTCTAAGGATAGCAAATATGCACAGGCATCTTTGGTGAGGCGAAAGGTCGGCAGCATTATTGCGTTCAAGGTGAGATAGAGCATCGTATATTTTGGGCCAGGCATCGTCGTCGTTTTGTGAGAAATGGAAGTGTTGGGAGGCACCGAGCTTCTCGAGTCGAGTCGAGTCTCGTGTTCGGCATGCATTGGACCCATGGAATCGCCAATGTAGGCATAGACTCTTGTGGCCCGTTTGAAGATCTGGTGCATGACACCGACTTGCTGGCTCTTGTCTGCCACATCATCCTGATCGATACATAGAGAGTCTGCCCAGAGGATAACTTCATCGTCGGGCTGTCGAAGAGTCCGTAAAGCGAGGTCGAGATTTCGTGTGATGTGTCTGGTAGTACCATTGACAACTATATCTCTGGGGTTTCGGCGGCTACCCCAAGTATATGAAATAGCGACATAAGGGAAAGACTGGTCTGCTTCGAAGAGTTCCACTTTGAGGTCATCATTCCATTTACCAGGACGCAGTTTGATCAAGCGGATTCGATCCGGTGTAAGCGGCGAGTATAGGCGGGGAACCATTTTGCGGGAGAGGCGATATAGAATGGCTGGAATCGATCTGGCTGGAAGCAGATGATTTGATCCTTGAGGCTCAGTCTTGTTACTTGCCCGGTGGAATCGTCATGGCCATTATCACGAGGGAGGGGCCTGCTGATATAGTTGTCAGAAAAACTTGGCCGGAGACTGCATGCTTCAGGAACGCAGCTGAGGGCTTGCAGTAAGCAAGTCATCCTGATTCGTGGACCACAGTATTCTGCTGCTTGTTGCCTAAAATGGGCAGACTTGAGGAGTTTGTATGCAGTTGTAAATCATTTGAGTGCTGCGAATTATGAGTTTGGACGAAGGAGGGGAACAGAGAGAGAGAGAAAGAAGAAGAAATCAAGTTGCCAAAGGATAAAAGTGACTTTTTGTGCGAGACGGGATGGCTTTTTGGTAGCTGTTGCCATGCCATCTGGGGTCATTTTATGCCTTCCCAATTGAGTTTGTATACGTATGCACTTGCCTACAAACCAAGTCTAGGGCGCACCGAATAAAATTCCAACAGGTACGCAAAGCCAAAGCCAAAGCCACAAAGCCTTCACCTCTTCAAACAGGACGAAATGTGTAGATGAAACCAGAAGTTAGCTCAGATGCTTCAAGTAGAAGCAGTCCCTAATCTTATCTTATAAATTCAAGACAACCACTATCGTATCGACGTGAGCTAGTTGAGTGGATTCCACGGACAGAGTTAGCCTCTGCTTCAACCGGCAAACCCTCCCCTTGACATCTTCTTCGCTCGAGCATCACGCCGATTATGGTTGGCTCGGGATCCCTTGTGAGCCTCTTTGTTCTTCCTGGCCGACTCTGTGTCCTTGTCACCAGTAGGTCCGGCGACGTTGCCTCCTCGTCCACGACCGCGTCCACGGCCTCGACCCTGCCCTCGTCCACCTCTCCCACCTCCCCTGGATGAACTACCATCACCCTCGGTATCTTCTCCACCGGACCCTGTCGGCGTGGCTCGCCATGAGGTTCTCTCCAGCTGTGCTTGCTCACCACTAAATGAGTATTTCGCCTCCAGTCGGCGCTTCTGTTGCGGGTTGCGTACTAGCATGACTGCCCATCCCTCGATGGCCTCATCTGCCATGCCTGTCTCCTCCTTCAACTTTGTTCGCTGGTTGCTGCGTCTAGTTGCAGCATCTCGATCGAAAACCTTGGCGTCCATGCTGTAAGCGCGGAATAGAATCTCCTCGTTACCCTCATTGACACCGTCGGCTTCCTGATTAGAGGTATCGACAGTACCACCCACATCTGCCGCATCATATGTATCATCGCGTTCATCATCATCCGAGTCAAACGCTGCCAGAGCAGAAAGAATAGCTGCCTTGTTGGGCGCGTTGCTCTTGTCTTTGAGCATCTCATCCGCTGACTTTCCAGGCTTCTTTCCAAACCGTACCTTTGAAACGTCCATGGCGAGCTTGTCAAACTCATCGTCGTCAAAGACATTGTGCCGAATGGGGAGAGAGGGCGGCGTTGAGCGCGGTGCCAAGTCTGGTTGCCGTTTTTCGGGCTTTGATGAACTAGAGATAAACGTTAGCATAAGTAAAGAGCGTGGAGTACCCTAGGATTTCACATACAGAGGCTCGCTGCGGTCTGCTGTAGCCAGGTGAGGCGGTAGAGATTCGCCAAGGAGGTTGGCGACCACTTGTTCGACATCGTCACCATACTCGTCCAAGCACCTTGCAACAAATCCAGCTCCCAAGTCGGGAAATAGATCCTGAACTTGTGAGATCTGGCTCATCTTGTGAACATGCATATCGGTATCTCTCTCTTGTGCCGTCTCCTTGTCTTTGCCTTTATCGACCTTGCGTTTGATGAGCCTCTTTGGCCGAGCCATGGCGCCCTTCTTGAACGCCTCTAGAGCCGTAATTCTCTTCTTCAGGTTTTCTGTCGCAGCGCCAGAGTTTTCTGCCCTTCTTAACAGAACCTTGAGTATAGGGGTGCTTGTGATCAGCTCGGGCACAAGTGAGTCGTTTACATTCAAAGGACCCTCTTTATGAGCGTCTGCAGCGACCTTGAGCGCATACAGCTCATCATTCAGCATCGCCCATCTGGCAGGTTCAGCATCTATCAAGCCCACCAGACAGAGATACGTTGTCGTCACAATAACTTTCCGTAGAGGTGGGTTCATGACCCGAAAACAGATGATCAGGCCATCAAGAAAATCAGAACCAGCAAGAAAGAGGATGCAAGCATCGGGTGAAACGTGCAGGAGAAAGTTTAGGCGTGTGAGTTGCTGCTCCACGGATTTCAAGTCACCTTTAATCCCAGCCTCGAGTTGCGGAATGAGCTGCTTCTTGAGAGCCGAAAGGGAAGTCTCAAGCGAGGCCGTATGTTGGTGAAAGGTCTGAGCTACCAGTGGCACGGTAAGCTTCCGTGGAAACACCCTGGCCAGATCAGCCAAGAAAGGGAAGCCAAGTAGCTGGAGCGGCGGTGATGAAGTAGAAAGGACACGGGACGTCAGCTGAACGACGGCTTTTAACAGTGATGTCGAGTAAGGCCCTAATATTGAAATGCCCGTTTCCCCAATCTCCTGGACAAACGAAGTGAGAAATGTCGTAACCGAATCATCGTTCTTGAGTGTATTTTTGAGTGAGGCATCTGGGAATGCGATAAGAGCTCGTGAGATGGAGGTCCAAGCTTCAAGGAGGGATGTCCATTCAGCAGGAGACAGTTTCTGCCGCCATTCTGATTTCGGAAAGGGTGCTAAAGGTGGTAACGAGGTCATATTTGTGTCCTGGGATTTCGTGTGGTGAAGTGTTGTCGTCGATGATGTTTTAGGTAAGCTATGTCAATTGTGGACAGAAGAAGGCCCTCCTTATGACTCGATCGACAGATGACGAAACAAAAATGAGGCAAACTTTTGAAGTAAATGGGGGAGTGTTCGTCAGGAAAAAGGAATGTAGTGACCGCGGTCTTATACATCAGCCATCAGCCATCAACGAGTTTATTAATGTGTCGTGAATGAAAGCATGGGTCAAGGTATAAGCCCAAAGTAGGTCGTTTCAGTCATCGCCGGATGAATCATCAGAAAGTGGATGCGAATTGTCTACTAACGGCAGGAGCTACACTGAACAGAATGAAGGTGAGATGGAGGGGCAGTAACCAATGAGAATACGAGATTTCGGTCAAACCGCACTCCACTAATAACCAACAATAACAAGAAACGAGCTGACATGGCTTGTCGATAGCTTCATTCTTAAACATCACATTTGTATGTAAAATGAAATTGGGGTCGGACAAAACAACAACACCATGGAAAATTCTGCTTTGGTTTCGAAAATACCCTTCACTTCTCCAAAACTGTGTTCACTTGTGTACATCTTATATCAACATATCATCCCAACGCCGGCCAATGTATAAGTCCTAGTAGGTACATCCCCTGAAACCCTTTGTAGTATGGAAAATCATTCAACGCCGCTCACTTTTCCCACCTCTTCTGTCTCTCTGTATCTATAAATACAGACGCCTCGGTGTAGTCCTGCTTCCTTATGCTGTCACACACCATCTAAAAATCCCACAACGTGCATTCTCTGGGCGGTGGTAGCTCAGGCATGAGACCGTCTTGGAAGGTACCTGTCTGAGCAAATGCCATCCATTGAGCTTTAGATTTCTCATCATATTGTTCCGGGGGTAGTTCTGTGTCTTTGGAGTATCCTGGAGGTCCATCTGGGAACCATATCCGTCTCCAGCTACCGTCAAATTCTCGAATTCCAGGCAGGCCATCTTTATAAACGACGGGCTTGCCCTTGAACATCGACAGCCGACCATCCATGCCTTTCGAGCTGTAGCTCTCTATCGGGGGATGCTGCTTGCTGCTGTTCGGTGGGTAAGGGTTCCCTGAAGACGCCGCGGGTTTAGCAGGCCCATTTGACCCAAATGGGTTTGCTGCAGGCGTGCTTGTTGATGGCTGTCCGAATGGATTGCTGGCCTGTTGCTGGGTGTTCTGGTTTGAGAAACCGTTCGTTTGTGTTTGCTGGGGTTGACCAAAGGGATTATTTCCTGCCTGGGTAGGCGCTTGATTACCAGATGCAAATGGGTTCTGGTTCGAAGAAGCGTTTTGTTGTCCAAAAGGAGATGCTTGTTGTGATGGCTGTCCGAAGGGGCTTGCCGCATTGTTTGGTTGGTTGCCGCCGTTAGCTGATGCAAAAGGGCTTGCATTCTGTCCAGTGTTGGTAGGAGCGCCGAAGGGGTTCGCAGGTGCTGTACTGTTGTTGGAAGCGTTCGCAAAGCCACTGCTAGGATTTGAAGGGGCTCCAAAGGGATTGGGTTTAGCTCCTAATTGACTTGGTTGGCCAAAAGCGCCGCCTGATGCGCCTGCATTTGGCTGTGATGGTTGACCAAAGGCTGGCGTGCCGAAGGGGTTGGGCTTGGCACCCAGAGCTGAGGGTTGGCCGAATGCCGAGGCTCCTGGTCCGGGTTGCGATGGCTGACCGAAAGCCGAAACTCCAGGTCCAGGCTGAGACGGTTGACCAAATGCCGATGCGCCTGGCCCAGGTTGTGACGGTTGGCCAAACGCTGAGGTGCCTGATCCGAGCTGTGAAGGCTGGCCGAAAGCCGAAGCACCCTGCGAGGGTTGACCGAAAGGCGATGAGCTTTGTCCTAGTTGTGACGGTTGGCCAAAAGCTGAAGGCTGTGACGCGGGTGCACCGAAAGGATTGGATTGTTGGCCCAGACCTGACGGCTGGCCAAATGCACTCTGGGTGTTGGAGGCGCCTCCGCCAAAGGGCGAAGATGTACTGGTCGAACCAAAGGGGTTGTTCTGGGTCGCAGCACCGCCAATCGGTCTCTTGCCAACGGAAAACTCTCCAAAGGGAGCTCCTTGGGTGCCTTGCTTGCAGATGTCGTGTCGGTTTGGGTGTTTGTCCTCGGCACTGACGATAAACTGAATGGCTTCTCTGGCATTGCGCACAGCATTTTGCATCTGCTGCTCGGCGTTGGTGTAGAGTCCTTGGATTTCGGCCAGCTGTGCATATTGTTAGTTCGATTGTCAATGATCGCAGGGTCGTGCTACGTAAACGTACAGCTTGCTGCTCGTTCCCCGATGCTTTCCCCATCATATATAGAAGCCGGATCTCCTCAAAGCTTTGCTCGCGCGGATATCCGCCAAACAACTGTTCGGGAGCATCGCGTCCAGGCGCATATGCTGAGAGGATCCATTGCGGCTTCTCGTTTGTCAAGTCTCGTTCGATAATCTCGGTGGTGATGTTGTATTTCTCTATTGCCTTGTCAGTAATTGACACTCTGGTTTTTCAATCGTTATATTCGCAGCCGTACCCGCAGGGTTCTGATTATTTCCGCTATTACTGTTTCCGCCTGACAGAGCTCCGAAGCGGTTCGTTGATTGATTGCGGTTGTTTGGGTTTACATGTTCGAATCTGCAATTGTCTAAAATCTTGTTAGCTTCCGTGTTTTTTTAATATTCTTTTATGTTATCAAATTCCCGTTCTCTCGGCGGGATCAAAACGTACTTCCGAACCTGCAGTTCCCTTGCTGGAAGAATTTGCAAATGGCCATCTCGTCGGTTAGGTGAAGGGTGTAATGTCTTTCAAGCTTTGAATGAAGAAGCTTGAAGTCGCCAGATGATGGGATGGACTACCTCATGTCGCAAGTCTCAATCGCGTCCGAATTTGCCGAAGAGAACGAAGTAGGCTGTTTGTTAAGAGAAAGGTCGTTCAAGATCGCGATGAAAAGAAAGAAAATTGGTTGGTAGTCAACAAAGAGCAAACAATGGAGGCATAGGAAGCAAAAGAAATAATGGAAAGTCCTAGCTCCGACCTCAGCCTTACTTCCCAGCTACGACCAGCCTCGTTGGCGTTGATTTAGCTGGGTTTTAGTGCAATCTGGGATATTTTATAGCGGGGCATAAGTGCCCTTGCAGGTGTTGGGTGTCAACCGTCTGCTATTGTGCCTGCTAGCCAACCTAGTTTCCCCAGGCACCTGCGGCATCACCAGGGGCACTCGAAGATCACGGGATGGGATGGATTCTGGTTGCATTTCGCCCCTGCCATTTTCAGAAATATACCGTTGTTTTTCTCCATACCTACTATAAAATGATCACGAATCTGGACTTCCGTGACCTGTTGGATTGTTCAAGGGGCCACTGGTCTTCAGCTGTCTACATGCATCGTCCTTCAACCCGTCGGTTAGCCATAACCAGGCACTATAGTATGTCTATGTTCTGGAGTCTACCATAGCATCTCTCAACCTTGTCAATCCACGAACCCCTTCGACGTTTCACACTAGAGTTGTTTACAGACAATGTTGAAATCAACAAGCTCGATGAGGACTTATGGGCTACTGCCCTTGACCAGTATCTCCTGCAGCATATGCCAGATACCCATGATGCTGGTTCGAATCCTAATGTGAGAGATTGCGAGAGGAAGTGCAAGCCGGACCAAGACAGAGGCCGCTAGAAGGGCCTGTACAAGAAGATAAGGGAGCTTGTAGGTTTCTAATCTGGCTACGTTGACAGAATCGATAAGCTGGAGCGTGGCTACGAGATTCGTGTTGAGGCCATCGCCGAGAACTCGCTCCCAGATGAGGTCCTCGCCCAATCCACAACATCTCAATGGCAGCTAGTGCATCCGGTTCCGGATGCTATGGACTTGCGTTGCTTTGGCTATATGTCCATGCTCTGCCCGCGGGTGTGAGTGAAGCTTCAGGGATAAACTTCAAGGTCAACGAGGAGAAGGGCCTGGCCACCAACCTCAGGAAACCGTTTCAAGATGGCGTCACGGTTCTGAAAGCCCTTGAACCCAAGCCCAGGTTCAGAATGTTTCAAGTTCAAATTTTATTTCTAGAATAACTGGGGTTATGCTGTCTAGCTGGACTGGGGTCCGAATAATCACCAAGGAGTTCCTTGACACTGTTTGGAACGCACTCCAACAGGTTCCTGGACAGTGCAGACGCTGTTGGAGAAGCTGCCAAGGAGACTGTCGGTCGGGTTCTCAATTCTGGCACTTCCAGAGAGGAGACACAGCGTCAAACTGGAAAATGTGCGGACAACAACAGACACAAGAAACCTTGAAATGTATGTGGTGACAATCCCAGCCTCCTGAGCTTCAATCCTCCCCAGAGCAACTTCGAAGTCACCTGTTGAAATGGCTAGTTCCTCCTTGAGTCCACCATAAAATCCAGCAGCAGTGTATCTCAGAGAGAAAGAGCCTCGAGAATGGACCAACCCGATTGGAGTCTTTCCATATTTCTGCATAGGCCTCATCACAAACCCCTTTTGCCAGTCATTATCTGACCTTTCAAAATTTGCCAAGACACACGCAGTATCGCTTCTATCACTATGCTCTTCTCTGTTCTGGCAATAGGCCTCGCCGAGAAGCATGGCATCTGCTGCTGCGGGATTGAACCAGCCAACTAGACGTCCCTCGCATCGAACCACCATGACAACGCCGTTACTCCCTCTCGGAACGCCTTGGCCATGCTGGAATGTACAGACCACTGACCAGTTGGTTGACGTGGAATGATAGCGCGAGGAGTTGCATCGGATGGCCTAGATCGGATACCGAGGCCTTGGGTGACACATAGCACGCCATCGCCATTGGGTTCGAGATGAACAACAGGCAGATCGGTGATGAAGAACTGTGCTAGATCCTGTGGCTCCCCTGACACGTGAAGCAGCGGCATCGCGAGGATTGTAACAGAGCCAAAGATCCCAACGAGGTTGGTACGGGATTGGTTTGGCATGAGCTGCTTGTTCCGCCCAGCATACATGGTAGCAAGCATGTACAATACGTGTGTCCTGCCGACCTTACCATGACGTTGAAGTTCCTGACCAAATTGTGAACACATGGCTAGAAAAGTTGTGCTTCCATAGCCCCAAAGACCGCGGAAGTAGGGAGATGGGTCAGCCATATATCTCTGGGACAAAAGGGGTTCAAGTAGCCGGTAGTAGAAACCAAATACCAAAGACTGATAGCCTAACCATAGTTTCATGGCCTCTGGGTCATTTTCTGGGCACTTGAACTGACCTCGCTGGAGGAATTCGGGCCCAATGTGTGTTAGTGTTAGTGCTACGTCTCTTGATGAGGTTCTCCTCAAGAGCAGTTGAGATTTTTTGAGTCGAACACGGAAAGGCTTTGTTGGTAACCATTCTGATGATTGGCTCGAAACTACTTCGTAGTGATCAGTAATACAGACTGGTCAAAGGACTTGTGTATATTCATGTTAAATAGAATCCAAGCTACCTTTCTGACATTTTTCCAAAGCAAAGATATACTAGTCATGATGAAACGCCGTACCCAATTCATATCACGTTGGGAAGATGCACGTAAACCATAATTTTCCTCTCCCTCTCCCTCTCCCTCTCCCTCTCCCTCTCCCTCAACCTCACCCAGATCCCAGCGTCATCAAGTTTTCCATCGCTTACGACACTGTCTCTGCCTTTCGGAACTCGATCATAACACCATTCTTGGCACTGGTAAATGTATCGACAAGCTGGAACTCGCCAGGTCGGTGTCGCCCCCATTCATTGCTGGGTTTGCCCTCGGCGGGGTCAACAACACCGAGTGCCTTGCGCATATCGTACATGTACATGGTTCGAGCAAGAGTGTTTGTCATCTCGACGTAGGCGAGGCCCTTGCCGATGCATCCACGGGGACCGATGCTGAAGGGGCAGAAAGCGCTGCTGGCAAGGGCAGCCTCGTCTTCGGTCGTGTTCTGGCCAGTCAGGGGGTTCTTGGCACCAACGAGCCATCGCTCGGGCACATACTCGTAGGGTGAGGGGTAGTAGGACTCGTTGTGGTGAATGGTGTAGTGGGGGACACCGACAACAGTGCCAGCGGGGATAGATCTACCCTCGATGGTGATGCCGCCGGGGAGGACCTCTCTGGGGAGGATACCACCAACAGAGGGGGAGAGACGCATAGCTTCATCGATACAGGCGCGGAGGTAGGTGCATGAACCCAGGAGAGGGCCGTGGCAGATCTCCTCAACGTCGCTGAACTTGTTTCGGATCTCCTCGGTGACGATCTTCAGGGCACGGGGGTTACGGACGAGGTAGAAAAGCGTGGCGGCCATGGCAGTCGAGGTGGTGTCGGATCCAGCAATGATACTAAGAGTGTTTGGTCAGTATTTTCTTCCCTTTGTTTCATATCGTATAACTCGTATCGTCTTGGGCTTCACTTACAGCAGGTTGGATTCTCCCCAGAGTTCAGGGGTGCTGAAACCCTGACCAGTCTCGGGATCACGAGCCTTGAGGAGGTAGTAGAAGAAGTCTCGACGGTCAGTCTCTTCGCCCAAGTTGGTGCGCTCCGTCAGCTGACCCTTGCTGTAGGCCATGTAGCGAGCACGACCGGCAGCCAGGTTAGGGAAGAGGACCTTGTCGAGCTTGAGCTTATCGACGATAGGCATGGTTCCGCACTTTTAAGAGTGTCAGCCAACGTTATTGTGATTGCTTTAGGAAACTGAAACTTACAAGAAGATGTCGGGTAGTGGCAGCCTCGACGAGCTCAAGAGCGAACCTGTTCTGCTCGCTCTCAAGCATGTGGAAAGCCTTTCCAAAGCTGAGGTCACCGAGAATATCCATGGCAAGATAGTTGCACCAGTCACTCATGTTTCGAGGCTTGGACCAGCCCTTGGACTCGACGGAACCATCGGTGAGACCAATCTGCTCACAGAAAGTGCGAACGTTACCGAGGATGTATCGCTGCATCTCCTTCATGGCACCCTCAGCAAAGGCGTGAGACAAGACACGTCGCTTGCGGGCGTGGACCTCCTTGTCGCGAGTGTTGTGGGTGTTGGCAGCGGGGTGGACAAAAGCATTGTAGAACTCTGCCTTGCCGACATTTGTGCGGAAGCCGTAGATTTCCTTGAGGGCCTTGTTTGAGTTGAAGCAGAGCGAGTTGGGGCCAAAGCGGACAATGGGGCCTAAATGTGTGGTTAGTATACATGAACATACAGTCATTGAGGCATTGTAGCAGAGAAGTCAGACATACCATATTTCTGGTGCATGCGCCAAAACTCAAGATGTCTGTCGCCCTTCCAGGCGTGGTAGAGCTGGTACGCGTCGGTGAGTTTGGCTAGTAGAGGACCTGGATATCTAGCTAGAGGGTGGAAGAAGAGTCGGTAGATGACGAGACCAAAGACCTGTTGGAAATATTGTCAGCATTGGAGTACTTGACCTCTGAAGTATTGTGACGACACACATGTGAATAGTGTCGTGTTTTTTTTTCAAGATATTCACTTACATAGGCAAACCCTCCTCCAACGATCACCCCCAAGTACATCCAGGCATGGCTCAAATTTAACTCCATGTCTTCTTATTCTGGAAATTAACAGTCCAAAGAAGGGACAGAGGAGAAGAAGAGAATGAAGAACGGGGAGGGAAGGGAAGGGAAGGGAAGAGAGAGAGACAAAGAGGAAAGGCAAGCTAGATATAACCGAACAAGTATTGTATCCCAAGCCCCAAGACCCCAAGCCCGTCATAAGCCAATAGATAGAATCAAATAGGTAATATGACGAAAAGAGAAGGAAAAGCAGCCCCTTGTGACCATGGATCTTGATGTGTCGTTCGTATTGTATTACGTTTTCAACTAAAATCCTAAACCTCCAGCTCCATTCCGCACCCAACACAAGACTTGTTTTTTTTTTTTCTTCCTAGGTCTCCATTGACTTGTACTTGGTAATATTTCACCACTACTACCTTGTTATCAATTATTAGACATTAATTGTGGAGGAAGGGGGGGTGTCAGTCGGCCGCGTAGAATAGAAAAAAGACGACTTGCGCGCGCTCCCTATCGGCTTGCTACGGCATGGACCGTAATCAATGGTCATGATGTTATTATTTTGTTTTTTTTATGGGTGGTTTATCTAACAGGGCAGAGGCGGCTAGGTTCGGGCGGATTGCAAATCGCGGAATTGAGATGGAGGGGGAAACGGGCTTTGACGTTGGACGGGGGCGCGGCTCTGTCGGTCGTTTGTCTGTGTCTGTGTGAGATCGTGGGGAAAAAAAGACCAGAGATGTGCGGGGATGTGCGGGCAAGGGGGGGTATTGGAGATGTGGGTTTTTAGGGACTCGGTTCTTCAAGGGCAAGGTGAAGGCTCTGTCTTGTTTTTTTTTATCGCGTTTGGTTAGTTATTGAATATCACGACTCTTCTGTTCTAGTCAAAGCATACCTATATTATTTCGACAAAGGTGGCTATTGTCACAGTGACGAAATATAAGAAGAAACTCAACTCAACTCAACTCATAAGCCCAAGCTGATAAGCTGACTTGCTGACCATTTGATAAGAGAGGGCTTGCCGCCACAAAGCATAGGGTCGGTAGATTAGAGGTCATCTGCCATTATTCCAGTTCCACTACTGGTCCCTCCCTCCCTTGGTGTAGACAGACCGATACTTCATCATGGTTCAACATCATAGAGTCAGATCTTGATGTCTTTCTGATACCGGCATCAACAAGACAAAGGTTCCAGGGCATATCGTCTCCATCAAGCTTAGCAATCTGCTTTGTAACGTTGACCTTACTTACACAACAACGTATAATTTAGACGACTATCTCAAAGGATTCAGATGCCTGTTCCCGACCGTATACCTGTGCTCGTTGTATGGATTTCGCTGTCATGAGACAGCCTGGACTAACACAGTGCATCTCAGATCTTACAGTGCACAGCTTTTTTTTTTATTTTACCTCATTTTATTTTTTAACTGCAAAACCCATCAACCCTAACCGGTTTCCAGCGACCGGGAATACACCTAACAAATTAGAGTCTCGAATCCCTTATGCTCCTGTGCTGTCAATAGAGACAGAGCTCATTTCTTCTCTAATTCAAGCCCCGCTTTGTCCATTCTCACATGAAGGCACATATCCATATCTTTCAATTCTTCACTCGTACCTAGCAGGTTGGACCAATGAATGCCTAGGTTGTCCATGAGTAGCACCATCAAGTTCAGAGAATGAGATCAGACTAGAAGAGCGTGCGTTTGATGTTTTCATGTATATTGCAGGCAGCCCTATGATCAAAATTGACCTGGAGAAACCCAAAGTATAGTTTCCATCATGCAGAACATACAAGTGCAGCACCTACAGTAGTTGACACGGCCCTCACAGCGGCATGATATACAGTCCTAGTCAGTGAATGCAATACTAACATCTTTCATCCGGCCAGGGCGGGGGCGTTATGAAGATTAAGGTTAAGTTGACTATGATGCTTCTTGCATTGGACATCCCATGCCGGCCCAAGTCATGACAGAGTCATAAACCAAGTAACCGAATATCTTGAACAGACTTACAAATTCATCCACATACCAACCCTACCTACAGATATTCCCCCCCCCCGGGCCGGCTATACCGTCCCCACACCCCGCGGAATTAAGGCCCTCTACATATCTCGATGCGCTTCCTGCCGCTCCGGCCAAGTGTGGGGGAAACACAAGGCTTCCAAAGGCCCGGCCGGTTAAACCCCATCTAAAGTCCCTTGACAAGCCGAGTTCATGCAACGAATGGGTGAGAGGAAGTTTCCAATGCATATCATGTTGCTTTTTATTCTTCTCCTTCCTTCTTTTTCTTGCTCTGCATCGTGATTTGAAGCGCCAAGATAGACGCCGTAGTGGGGTAGATTCCTGGTTGGACAATTCGATTGGAACATGTGCCAAATTGAGTATCAACATCTGTTTCTCCAGTATAGATACCTAGTGATCTCGCCTGTGTGCTCGCAAGAATTCACGACTGAAGTTGCTTTACCATGAAGGGACAAAGATTTAAACTGATGCAATCTAGACCCTTCTAATTCTAAAAGTTCTCCTGCATGAATGCCAGTTAAATTCCTGTGCAAAGATACCAATTACCCTATAGACAGCTCTGCTAATCTAACAACACAGCACACATACCCAGACACCCATCAGCTTCAGTCTTCTTAACAAGGGTATCAATTTATGACATTTATTAAACATACCCACATTAAGCTCATGACCCTCATCTTCCTATATACCTCCATTCCGGCCCTGTCCCATCCCGTCCAGCCCTATTAATCCGATTCCAAATACAAAAAAAAGGCTGTTGTGGGAGCGCATCGGGTAGACAACAGACATGTGCAACGCCATCATACCCAGGAAAAAGAAACCAAACATATTCACTAGTTGAAATATCTGGGTTCGTCAAAAACGTGGTATCTGTGCTCTCTCACACCTTCACCCCGGAACATGGCAGGAAATCGCCAGCCAGCCGGCACCTCAGACTCCTTCACACGACGGTTACGCTGTTGTGGTGTCTGTGCCTCCAGCTTGGCAACTTCCTCTCCCGATTCGGGGATCCTGAACTTGGCCACCTGAAGCTCCGTGTCTGTGATGGAGCTGCGACTAACACGTGCGTAACCTACGCGCTTGAGTCGCTTGAACAGGATGTACTCGCACCATCGGTCCCAGTCTGTCGGGTCAACATCGTTCATGCCCGACTTCTCACTCACGTAGGTGTTGTAGTTGCCTTCGAGAGGCTTCGTCACGAGGTAGCTGAGCAGAATTGCCGGCCGTTTTGTTGATCCCATAAGATCCGCAAGATACAGAGACTGAAGACGTCTGTCCTCGGGGTCTTCCTCCTGCCCAGAGTGGAAGACGAACACGTCCACCAGCTCTCCGTAGACGTCCAATGTAGCATGGATAGCAGGAGCCAGCTCACCTACAGGACTGGGGAGAAGGTGATGCTTGGACTCAACGATGGGGAACTTGGACAGAAGAGCAGCACCCCAAGTGTGCTTGTTAGGGCCCGGTCCGTAATCCACGTACATGCCGAGATCCTCGGCAAGGAACTGTGTAGCGTCCCGGTTGCCCATGATGATTCGTTGGTTGTCAGACTCAAGGAGACCAATGACGTCCACTTCCATCTCCTTGATCAAGTCTCGCATGCGGTACTCTGAAGCCCACATGTCATTGTCGAACGAAAAGTGAATCGTCCAGATACCAGCAGTGAGAATACGGTCCTCAGCATGGTAGGGAGTGTAGTTATACGAGGGGAATCGACGGAAGGCTGCCACCAGGAAAAGCACGTTGATGATAACAGCGCTAATTCCAAAGTACTTTCTTTGTCCGACGGGCGCGGCGCGCTTAGTCGTCTGTCGTAGAGGACCAGTTGCGTTCATTCCGACGACGCCGGCGCCGAGGCAAGCCAGCATGGTGTACATGATCCAGTCGGTATGCTCGCGAACAAGGTGACCACCTGGAACGAATGCATACGCAACGACCCAGACATGGAAGAGAACCAAGAAGTTGTAGATGAGAAAACCAACACCGAACGTCGTTGCCGGGTTGATCTTAGCTGCATGGGTCAGGATAGGGACAGAGTAGGCCATCAGGTACGCGGCAGTAGTGAGAGCACCATAGTATCCAACCCAGTGGCTGTAGAACGTCAGAACCAACGCGCCAGCACTACCAATTGCGAAAACAGGCCAGCTGCTCGCAAGGCGTGGCTGCCAGAGACCACCGAAGAGACCCAATGACATGGCCAGGACAGTGAGCCAACCGTGCGTGGAAGCCTGAGGCCCTCTGATAGGATAGCCCTCCCAGCCCCAGAGAATCATAGTGCTCGTGTCGGAAAGCAGTGAATGAAGGCCGAAGAAAAGTCCGGCGAGACCGAGAGAAGCAAGGAAGCTTGATCCCTCCTTGGCAGGAGGGTTGTAGGTGCCGACGGTAAGAGGTGCCCGGCGGGTGAACCGCAAGACAGCCCAGATGCCGATCAATAAACCGGTGCCATTCCACCCACCATTTGCGGCGTGCATAATGGGCCAGATAGGATTATTGGTCCACCAGGCAAACTTGGCGGTTGACGAGAGGATGAGACCAAGCATCCAGCCCATGACTTTCGATTCGAGGCGACCTTCATGGACTGACTCAGTAAAGAGCGTACCAGCCCAGCCCAAGCACGACATGCTCACACCAAAGCCGACTGCAAAGAGTCGCGCAACAGGTTCTTCGATCAGGTAGGATGCAATGCCCGAAAGTGAGAGTAGATGGACGATGCGCAAGTTGTTGATGACGAAGGAGCGTATCGAGCGGTTGGCAAGGAGGAATGGCGAGACAGTCGTCATAACAAGCACTTCGTATCCAGAAATACCCATATACCATAGGGGGAAATCTATCATATAATCAGCAACGCTACAGGCGCATGATCAGTTCTGTGACTTACACCAGACGACGAGACCGAGACTTGTAAGGATTGTCCAGAAAACATACTGCAACAGGTCAATATTGTCCCATGATATGTTTATTGCCATCCGTATTCAACTTACACCATGGTAGATTTCAGCGGCAACATCAAGTGCTTGAGGCAAGTTGAAGGGAACGGCAAAGACGCCACCAGTTGCCTTTTGTTTTCTATCTCCAGTCAACAACAAGCTCGGCTCTAACAACGGCCTCAAACTTACTCCTTTTCCAGAACGGCAGATGGAACAGATGACCGGTTTTCACTGCGAAAGACTTAGAATATTGTCCATCTTATGGTATTTATTCAAGACATTTATCGATTGCCAATCTATTTGGGAAGCCATTGGACGTACCCCTTGCTCGCGCCCTTGACGTCTCGAACTACAATATCAAAGGTTTCGAAATCAAGCGCCGTGACGGCATCGAACGCTACATCGAACAGAATCAAGGCCCACTCGAAGAAGGCGTATGTTGTATAAGCTGGAGAATCGAGTTAGCTTGAAAGACGGCGCCATGTCAAATGAAACTTCCTACCTCCAGCGACACGGTGGACCTTGTGCTGAATAAAAAAGTAAACCAGGGGAACCAGGGTTCCAAAGAAAGCCGAAGCGAGGCGCTTGCGATACTTGATCGCACGTGGGTTGGCGGGGCTAAGGGCAATGCAGCCAGTTGTCCACGGAAGTGTGCAGACAATGTAAGAAATCATCAAAATATCGTGCCAATCGTGATCGTCCGTAGAGGTGATGTACGTCCATCCGCCGCAGGTCAGAGTGCGCAAAATGCCCATGGCAGCAACGAACGCTGGGAGCTTCTGGCCGGGGCTGCGCGTGAGGAGGTACCATAAACCAACGAGGGCGAAGCGGGGGCCTGCTGTCGGTTAGATGTGAGTATAGAAAGCTTGTCAAAGCAGCGCACCCGAAGTAATTGCAATAAAGATCATGAAAAACGATCGTTCAGGATATCGGTCGCCGATCGTGGCAGATACTGAGGGGAACCATTCTTGTGGATAACCGTAGAACTCATTCTGGACGATCTTGTGATAATGAAGCCAGATGCCGATGAAGAGAGCGCTTAGAAAGGCAGCTAGAGAAGGCAACTGTTAGTTTGTATGATTAGACTTGGTTCGGCTGACCGAGTCCATGAATCACGGGCTTCAATTCACGACCAGCACGTCAATAACAACATACTGTACGCGATAGCAGTGTGCGCCCAGCTCACCCAGCGACCGCTGAAGCTAAGAACGACACCGGAATCTTTGTCCTTGAATTTGGACGCCATGTCAACAGTAGGAAAAAGACAAGGTGATCGTTCTAGAGACCCATCCGGGGAAGACAACAACAATGACAGAAAGAGAGAGTGAAGTAGAACGGGGGTTGGTCAAATATGATTCAAAAGAAATGGTCAGATTTTCGTAACAAGGCCAAGACCACCGGACCTTTCGGATCTCTGCGCGCGTTACCTGTCGCGACGTCGTTATTATGCTTAGGAAGCGGGTGCTAGGTCAAGGCCGGTGGAGTTGGTGACAGGGGGGGTCAATGATTTTGAGTATTGTCGAAGCTTGGGCCACCTCGCCAGGAACAGGTTAGTGCGCGCCTTCCCGTGGGTGCCCGAATGAAATCATTCTTTCCAGAGTTCGCTTGCTGATGAGGTCGCTTGGCTGGCAAGGAGGGCAGGTGGTGCGAGGCTGAGCTTGGAGCATGTAGCCCCACTAAAAAGTAAGAAAAAGGAAAAAAGAATTTGTGGAAAGTGCAGCCTCGTGAAAAACTTCAGCCAAAAAGGAAGGACTTCTGGTTGCACCCTCTTCATATACAACAACCAATCTTGTCCATATTTGAACAAATCATTCGACCCGCATCATGGCCGGCGTCGCGGAAAAGGCTCGCTTCTATCTGGAACGTGCCGTTCCTCAACTTCGAGAATGGGAGGAAAAGGAAATTTTTTCAAAGGTTTGTTGAATATCTTCATGATGCTCTTCGAGGAGCTCGCGACTAACTTCATTATATAGGACGAGATTCGAACCATCGTACAGAAGCGCAACGATTACGAACACAAGGTCCTTGCTCCTGGAAACAAGCCTTCGGATTGGTCATCATATGCACAATGGGAACAGTCGCTCGAATCTCTCCGCAGCAAACGTTGTCAGCGTCTTAGGATAAGAAATCTCAACTCTGCCCACGCTGGTCAGGGTCGCACGCTTGGAATCTATGAGCGAGGCGTCAACCGTCATCCCGGCAGCAGTGAGCTATGGAGAGAATATCTGGCATACACCGCCAAAGTGAAAGCGTCCAAGCGGTGGCGCAAGACCATGACCAACGCATTGCGGATGATGCCCACTGATCCCGAGTTATGGGTAGTGGCAGGCCGGCGATCCGCCAACCATGGCGACATGGCAGCTGCGAGAGGATTTTTCATGAGAGGTTGTCGGTTCTGTACTGCTGACGGCAAGCTCTGGCTCGAGTATGCACGATGTGAGATGGAGTGGTTGGAGAAGGTGGATAAGCGAAAGGCGGCTGCTAAGCCCGGAAACGATGCTTTACGACCCGACAAGATGGAGGAAGACGATGAGCTACGAATTGCTGACAGTGACGATGACGAGGAGGACGAAGACGGTGTGATAGCTCCTGAGCCTTCCAAGGCGCAGGCCAAGGTTATCGATAAGCAGTCCGCCAAACAGCTAGCTTCTAATCCCGCCATGGACGGAGCAATCCCCATTGCCATCTTTGACATCTCAAAGAAGCAGGCCTTCTTCAACGCCGGAGTTGCCGAGCAATTCTTCGACCTGTTCGCAACCTTTGCCCACGTCTCAGTACAGCCAAGGATATCTCAGCATGTGGTGGCAACTCTTGACCAGGAGTATCCTCAGCACCCATCCACCTGCAATGTTCACATTCGCGAACCCATCATCGGTGTGAGCCCCCATACGGCCGAATTCCCACAGAACCTCAGGGAGGTGCTGGCACGATTGAACAAGTATCTCGAAACGACAACCGACAGACAAGAACTACAGAAGAAGACGATTGCTTGGATAGATGGATACCTGGCGCTGGAGAATCTTGATGAGGGCATCCGGGCTGTCTTGGAGCACACGAAAAGAAAGATGGAGAGTTAATGAGTGAACGACATTGGCCAAAAGCATGATCCTAGAATAAATTTTATCCCCTGGACTATTTATCCAGTACTTATTGTCCTCACGTAACAAACTTGCGAAGTATCGATTCTTGAAGCTTACAGCCATGAATATAGCCATGCCCCAGAGCACCAGGCTAGCTTGCAAGCACTTGTCCCTACCTAGCCCCTGTCTAGTCTCTTCGTGACGACACATCTGTCGAGATCGTCATCAATCAAGTGAACTTGCGCTTTGACAGTTCCAGTGGCTCGGGATGGCTAGGGGAAGAGGGAAGAGTGGAGTAAGTTCATCGGGAATCTGTCTAGTATCTCATGGCTCATTGTGAGCCAGGGCCAGACAGACAAGCCACGGGATGACATTTGATTAAGTATTGTCTCAAGGTAAAGAGGCCATGGCAGATTAGCAAGTGCAGCTTATCCAGACATGGACAAATGTGTCAAGCTGTAGACGGGCAAAACAGTGAATGAAGTCACCCTCTCATGATCTTTAACCTTGACATCCTGTGTTGTAGATGTGAAACAATAAGGCCAGGTCTCGAGCTGAAGTATGGCTCACCCCGGCCGTGCAGGAGATGTCGGAAATGTAAACAAGAAGCTCAACGATTGATTGAAAGCCGCAAGGGTAATGATCGTTCAGTCATCGCTTGAGACCTGAGCTGGGCCGTCCAAGTGGAGTATCCTCTGATCGGGACAGCTTAATGGCTTTGGACACTGAGAGATTAGTATCCGCTTCTTGTATTGCGTAACATTTCATCTGCAACACCAAGGTCAAACTGAACCCATCAGTCGATCATACAACCACAAGAAATACGAGCTCGAGACAGCGAATGATATGCCTGCATGATAACCCTCGATCATCCATGATAAATAGCCTGGATATCCAAGTTAAAGAATTGCTTATTTTCTTGTGCAAAGGGAGGAATGAAAGGAAGGGGGCTGCAGAGACTCTTGACAGTAACACAGATCTGCAGGCTACCATGGCCAATGTCTCAGGGCTCGGTCGGCAGGCTCGCCTACCAGTTCACCGAGTGAGCATGAAATGAAAGTGACATGAAAGCGACAGGTAACTTAATAGTCGAGGAGCAATCACTTGATGCATCATGAAATTGGGGGTAACCCATTAATCACTCGCGTATTGCCACCAAAGTAGCTGGCCGTGACCATGTGGGGTGACGACTAGGAGTAGGGAAAACGAACGAGTGTGGTTTGGAAACACGCGGTGACAAGCCCTGGAAAGGGTATCGGGAAGATTGATTGAGAAGGGCCTGTAAAATAGGCTAGGCTGAGGCCACCGTTGTGAATGTAATAATAGGCTTTGTTGATTTGAAGAATTAACTTATCCGGCCCTGAAGTAGGTCGGCCTTGTGATTCATTGGCAATTAGAGGAGTAAGCAAGCTTGGAGAGTCGTCAGATCCAGGTAGTCGAGGGTGGAAAAAAGGGTATGAAACAAGACGAGTGAGGAGAGCAGGAAGATCGAGACGAAAAAAAAAAGAAAAAAGAAAAGGAACAAGAGCATGAAATAAATAAACCGAGATAAAAAGAGGAATTGTCACTAAAATCATGTACTCCGAGAGAAGTGGAAGGAGTAGGAGTTAAGTTACTGCCGACTTATGCGTGTCCATTTCTGGATCCGTGAGAGTTGGGCGGATGGAGTCAAGAGATGAGATGACCAGCGGTAAGAAAAAGAGGTTCACCTTGCGCGTTAATTGAACATTGCGGCCCCAACTAAACGACCAATGGGAAACAATTCCATGAAGACGCGAAAAAGGTAATAAAACAACTGGCGTAAAACCATTCTTTAAGTTGTCTGTTACCTTAAAAGAAAAGAAAACTACCTAGGTCGGTAGGTTGGGAGTTGGGAGGAGAGGAGAGCCCAGACTGCTAGGTAATGGTGGAAGGAAGGTAAGGTATTTTCACATAACTACCCCCCCTTCCCCCGTCCCTTCTCGTTACCCTTTTCCTTTCCTAATTCATACTTTTCATTCTTCTATCCCACCTTGCTCTTCTTTCTTCCCTTTTACTGTTCCTTATCCTCTTCAAAGGCCGTTGTTGTGCGTCTTTCGATTTGGTCGCTCACTTACATCGTCTCATGTCCAAAATGCTGGTTTTCCCAGGGCACTCCAAATGTGAGGGACAAGTGGTGGACAGTACCAGCGGATAAACGAAAGACTGTGATGAACGTCTGCTAAAAGCAACAAACGACCCAAGAATGGCGAAGAGATAAAAAAAAAAGACAGCAATTCACTTAGGAAAATGTGACCGACGATGTTCCTTGACGGCGGCATTGAGCGTGTTCAGACTCACCAGATTCCCAAACAAAGGCAGATGAAACTGGGGACGGCACTGTCCTGGGTCATGACAACCTGCCTGGCAAAGATTCATCGGACAGCATCCACTCGGGAAGCCCCAAGGGTGGGTGACAGCCCGCATCAGACGCCACCACAAACAAGTCTCACCAGTTTGCGCATGCTTTGAGAAACAGATTCAAAGCACAAATCGACATGTGACTAAACGATCGGAGACTTTCAGCCATGGCCCATGGAGAAATTTCGCAGAGAGAATTGCGACAAGAAATCATGGTTCTTGCTTCAAAATGGACTGGACAACTCTCAATGCTCTCGGCCTGGAAAAGCGACATTCCCAGACAGACCTCTCACAACATGGTGGCTCTACCCCGGCTTGCTAGACCATTGGTGGGGACCACCTCATAGGCGTCATTTTCGAGACTTGCCCATCCATCCTCGCAAGGGGTGAATGGCATCGACTTGGCAGATGGGCTGGCCGAGTGGAAAGGCCATGGCTTTCCTCTTGAAGCGCACAAGTGTACGCTTTGAGAAATTAACGAGAGCTGTTGACTATAAACGTTGTACAAGCATGCAGCAAAAAATTCCGCTGCTTTGTATTGTATGCAGGTCTTGTCCCACGCTGCAGTTCTCTGGTCTTGGTCCCTGGTTCAATCCCACTGGCACTTTATTACTGGGCCGCAACAAAATGAGTGCTGCTACGCGAACATTTACTTTCCAATCATTTGATCCAAGAAGTCACGATTACGGAGACGTTTCAACAATGACTCTGATCCGAAGGCCTCTTTGGCAATTATCAACTGAGCGAGGGGAACTGACAACAGTTCAACACCTTTGGCAAACCTTTGTCGCCCAGTTGTCATTTGATTTTCCGGTGTGGCTGGACAGATTGCTCATGAATACTTCTGATAGTCACATGATAGGCTCTCAGGACAGTCATGTTAGTAATTACCCAGCAACCCAACTGATCAGCTAACAGTTTTGCAGGCCTCATTTATCGAGCCTCTATCGTCCTCTCTCATTGGAGCCTGGCCCACATTAGTACCTGCTCCGAGGATCACGCTAATACAAATACGGTCAACCACGCGTCGTGCAGATTCAGCCTCCAGGCAGAGAGGCCGAAAGCAAAGACAGAGGACATTTCACCATCTGCTAGAACCCAGGCCCAGGTCAGTTCAGACGAGCATTTGCGCACTCACAGTTAGAAGCTCCATCGCTGCCAACACGCGTGCACCTTAGGTAAGATCTGCTTTCCTATATTTCTTGACTTCATCTTTGCCTCGGCTTTGTACTCCCGTCAATTTTATCTATTCACACGACGGTTATGGGGTGCATCTGTTAGAATGAGAGAGCCCCCTACCACGGTGAACCTGAGGTTGCCAGCTTGATGATACTGTCATTTTCGGTCAGCAGCCTTTGGCTTTCCGAGCGTCTCGGGTTCTCTGCAAGCCCCATCTTTTAACAGGTTGATGTAAAGACACATGAAATCCTGGTTGAATCAATTACCTAGGTCATTAGTCAAAGAAAGTTCTTGGCTGTTTTTCTCCTCTATTCTGATTCTTGTTCTAGCCGGCGTCTCCTGGCATGGTTTCAGCGCAGCGCGTCTTGGGCTACTGATGGAGACGAAAAATTTCTCTCACTGGCTGAATTCTTCTCTCTCATAGAAGAAAGAGGATCCCCCCAAAAGTCGCCTGGCTTCTCTCCCCACTATTTGACATTTCCTCGCTAGTAATTGGTGCTCGGGGGCACTTGTCTTCCATTTCCTGGCTGGCCCGTTCCCTAGAGCCTCCCTCGTCCTTTCACAGTTTCGCGCTTTTGCCGGGCTTTCTCCCTCTCTATTCCTGCTCTTTTCCCCGTCAATCCCATCCCATCCATTCTTCTCATTCGGATTGAAGCGCGTCGTCGCTTTTACCTGCACCGACCACCCCTACCATCAATCTGCCTTATTTAATTTTTTTTTCTCCCTCGTCATTTACTGTACTGTACCTACGCATATCGGCCTATAGCCGTTTCCACCTGCCTTGCCCAGCCCCCCCGTCAAGCTTCTATCCGTTGCCATCTTGCTGGCCTTGGTCTTCCCGCACCACACACTCCACCCAACGCACGCCGCGACGCGACTCGTCCATCACCACCGTGTCACTGATCGTCTCGTTTTCCTACATACACATCCCGTTTACCCTCCACTGCATCGCCGTTACTTTCCTACTCCTCCATGGAGGTTGGTTGCGTGCTTGTTGATCGCTAACTCCCGTCGCGCATAGCCTGTTGGGTCGATCGCCATGAGCGCCTGGATGAACGACACCGTCCCCAACCACAATGGCAACGGCTTTCCTCACATGAACAATCCTAATTCTGCTGGTGGCATGATGGATCCCTCCGCATTCATGGCCAATTCGGCTCAATTCAATCCTGCTCAATTCTCCAATCAGCAGCAAATGAATGCTGGCATGCCTAATGGGCCTGGTCCAATGCGCAATGCCTCACCTTCGTTCCAGAATCCCGCATATCAGACTAATTCCGTCATCCCATCGAAACGCCCTCGTCCTCGCGAAGATAGTCTCGCAGGCTCACCGAGGCAGAACTCTGGGATGCTGCCGACGTCGCGGTCCGAGACGCCTCAGCAGCAATCCTTTCCCGGCTTCCAGCCGGGCGCTGGACCTCAGCAGAACGCTGGTCAATTCTCCCATCTCCAACCCAACGGTTCCGCCAATGCCAGCCCATCTCCCATCATGGGCAATCAAATGCGACCTGGAAGTGTACCTCAAAGAGTCGCGACGGCCTCACCTCATCCATTCTCACCAAGCACACAACAATTCGCTCCACAAGCATCACCGATTCCATCCGAACATGGTACGCCTCAACCGAATCCCTATATGCAGAACATGCCTCAAGCCTTCAACCCCAATTTTGCGCCCTCCCCTTCGAATGCTCGACCTTCGCCGAATCCGAATGCGATGACTGGCGGACAGATGATGCCTCAGCAAATGGGTCAAATGCCGCAGCAGATGAATCAGCTGCAAAGCAACATGTATCCTCCTCAGATGCAGCAGCAACAGCAGAATCAGCAATCGTCACAGCAACCTCCGACACCTCAGCAGCAACAACAACAACAACAGCAACGCGCACAAGGTATGACAGAGCAGCAAAAAATGGCTGCCTATCAGATGAGATTACAACAGCAACTGCAGGGGAACGCCCAGATGCAGGCGCAGATGCAAGCACAGAATATGGGCCGTGGTATGGCGCCGAAACAGCAGATGCCAGGAATGCCTAACGGGCAAATGCCACCCCAGGGCGGTATGAGGCCGCAGCAACGAATGATGGCAAATGTGAACCCGGAACAGTTTATGAAGAACTTGACGGCGTTGATGAATGCCAAGGGCTTGCCGTTAGACCCCAACCCCATGGTAGGAGATCGACCGGTAAACCTATTGATGCTCTTTCAAGCTGTTCAAGGCAAGGGTGGATATAAGCCAGTAACTGCCGGCAATGGATGGCCTCATGTTGCTCAGATGATCGGCCTGCCACCTCAGATTCCTACTGTCCCGCAAACGTTGAAACAAATTTACGAGCGCAACCTGTACAAGTTTGAGGAAGTGTGGCATGCGCAGCAAAAGCAAAGAATGATGCAGCAACAGCAACAGCAACAGCAACAGTCTCAGCAGCAGCAACAGCAGCAACCACCACCACCACCACCACCACAGCAACAGCCTCAACCTGCCCAACAACCGCAAGCCCAGCAACAAGCCCAGCAGCAAGCACAACTACAAGCCCAACAACAGATGCAGCAGAACATGGCTATGGGTGGAATCGCGACGCCGCAAAAACCAGTGCAACCGTCGCAGGCACTTGGCCAAGGTCCTATGGCGCAACCTGGTCAGCAGCCTCAAGTGCAACATCATACTCCTACGAAATCGATTCCCGGACAGCTACCAGTGAATGGATTCTCAACGCCCCAGGCACAGATCCCATCACAGCAGAATGCCACCATCCCCGGGCACAATCGCAGCAACACGTCGCAGAGTATAGATGGGCCTAATGTCAACGAGTTTAGTGCAATGGCTTCACCCGCCTCACGGAGGACAGGGAGCATTGCACAGAACGAGGGCAGGCAGAATACTCCATCCACGGCAACTGTCGTGGAACAGCGGATGCCCCGCCTTGGCCCCCAGACGACCGAGTATATTCCGTGCTCTCGTGAGCTTTCAACTTACGGTGGAATAGATTTAGCAGCCTTCAACAAGCTAGGAGCTGAACTCGAAAGATGGAAACCCGACGTTCCTATGACTTCGGAGCTTGGTGACATCGATATTGCCACCCTCATCAAGGGTATACAGAGTGGAATTCACGGCGAGGTGCGCCTTGCCTTGGATACCTTGGCGGCGCTGTCTAGCTCAGTTCAGACACCAATTCTTCAATTAAGGTATTGCGATGACTTGGTAGATAGCCTGATTGAGTGTGCCGAGGAGCAGGTTGAGATGCTTGCTGAACATACGGTTGAAGTCTCGGATGAAATTCAACTTTCCTCCTACGAAGATGTCGTTCGGGCCTGTCGACTCGAGCGATATGCCGTGCGCGACATCCCAGCGTTTGGCACATCAGACTACGAGCTTGATCGAGCAGTGGATCGATTAATATGCGTCACGACAATCTTGCGCAACTTTTCGTTTGCGGGTCCCGGTGAGCAGAGCGACAACCACAGTGTCCTTGCTGATGAGCTCGTCATCAAGTTCATCTGCGTCGTAATTCGATATCTGGGTACCCGAACCATGCTGCTCCGTTCACAGCAAAACACCCTGGACTTCATGAAGGATATTGTGGTTCTCCTTTCAAACATTGCTGGCTCTGTGGAGATACCTGGCCGCGAGCAAGCCTTTTGCCTTCTACAATTTCTTCTGGCGTTCGCCCCTAGTCCACCTCCTACCATTCTGGATGGCACTCTCTACTTCTCACCATATGAACCTACCCTTCACGCATACCTACCCCACGCCGTTGACGCCCTGGCCAAGTTGTTGGCGCGTGACGAGCCCAATAGGAGTCACTACAAGAATGTTTTTGCTATGGACTCGAGCAGCAGCTCTCCTCACGAGCTCATCACCAGAACTTTTGCCTTGGCCATATCACCCCTGCCAGACAAGACGAAATCAGAGAGCCGACCGCTCAACTTCCCGTCTCTCATTGAGATCCGAAAACCCTTCCTCATGCAAGGTCTGTTATCGGCAGAGATCTTGGCATCGATAGCTCCTGGATACGACTCAGGAGTGGCTAGCGCCTGGTTATCGTCTGGTAATGATTTGGCTCAGAACCTGTTTCGACTTGTTCGAGAACTAAGCCATCTCTATGAGCAGCCACAGCCAGTCGGAGGACAGCGCACAGCGCCCCGAAAAGACCCCGAACTTGTCTACATTGTTGTCGTTGCTGTTGGGTTGCTGAGAAGATTGGCGGAGAAGGCACATGATCCAAATGACCCCACATCATCTCTACCATCCAAAGCCATGCCGGCTCCTCAGGCTCTACTTGACCTCCTGTCCATGCCATCGGCGGAATGGTCAAAGGAAGATTTCCTTGGGAAGATCACGGCCTTTTTTACTCTGGGCAAATGATGTATTGATGTTCTATTCTTGAGATGCTCATATTATGTTTTGAAGCTTGATTGCAGCCATGGCGATGTTCTTGTACGGTAGTGTCTTGAGTGAATGGGAAGGGCGCGTTGTCACTTGAAGCCTGCGCTTTTGCATTTAGACTTGCATTCTGGAGTCGATGGGGTTCATTAAACAGCGCAGAGGCGGATAGGGATTATTTTGGCTGTTTTTCTTTTCAAAGGGGCGGATATAGGATGTTATAATCCCGGACATCAAGATACTACGAACAAAAATCTTTTGCTCTGAAACGCCTTGCTTGCATTTTTTACATGTATTGTACAATTCTTTTTTAGCGACCCCAACAATAGCTACTACCGCAGATGGCCAATGATCAATTATGTTACATTTGTACAGTTCAAGTTCAGTCTGGATGACCTGATGCAGCATCCGTCAACTCATGCCTCCTGACAAGTTTCTGGTTTTCTAAAAACCCGCCTTGAGAAGCCATTCTAGAGTCTTTGCAAAGTAATCACCCTACAATGCCTGGGTTAGCTTTTGCGTTGTCCAACTGGGGCATCTCATCATACCTTAATCTCTATATGTTGTGTTGTTGGGTTCAGTCGGATGTCGTCTTTCTTGACCTCCAATGCAGTTGATATATCCTCTACTAAACGTCCTCGATCGCCGTCAACCTTCTTGATGAGAATGAGAGATCTGTTGCCGCCGGACATAAGTTTACGGTAGACGGGTAGCTGAGAGTAGGGTGTGCGTCGGACAATATAGGGCAGAGACGAAATAAGCTCCTCCTCGGTCTTGGTCGGTAGGGGATGGAAGGGGCGCCTCTTAGGGCGTTCACTGTATGGGACCTTCTTCTTCTTGTTCGGGTTGGCAGTCTTCTCGATGGGATTAGGCTTGTATCCGACTTCAGTCTTGATGGAGGCAAAGGCGGTCTGGGTGATGGGGAGGAAAGAAGCTCGTTGGTGGAAAGAGGGGGGTCTCTGGGCGAGAAGATTGCGCCCTAATGAGAGGGTTCGAGGGATGAGAGAGCGCATGATGAGGTCGGAGTATGGAGAAATTGTTAGGATGAACTTGAGAAGGGAGCGTGGAGGAGACTGCAAAAGAAATTGAATTAGTGAAGGGCGGCGTTGTGATAAGTCGGATTGTTACTCACAGCGACAATTGTTGGAATTCGAGATATAAAACTACCCAATTGACCACGCAATAACGTACTACGAATCTCCCGTTCACTCTCTTCCTTGGACTATCGCAACACCAGAAGTTGAAGCTCGTCCAGAAAATCTAAAGGTCACATGACCTTAACCTTCGAGAACCGGCAAATCATCGGCACCAACCTGGCAACCCCACACCACGCACCAAAAATCTATCATGCCCCTCCATATTCACTGAAAATCGTGCGGCCCAGTGTCCCATTTACCCTGCCGCGTCCTGACGAGCCCTTTTTGTCCGCTTCATCAAGACCCGACCGAACCGGATCACCGCCTCCTCCCCTCCCCTTCGAAGAAATATCGATTTTCTCTTTTATCGCCCAACATGGCGGAATCTCTTACTGCCGTCTCGGCCGATGGCTCGATCATGCCCCGCATCGCGCCGCACCTGAGCAGACATTTGCTCTTCCCACTGATCCAGTTCGAGGGCGAGAAGGCTGAGGAGAAGGGTGACGATGCCCTGGCCAAGAACATCCTTTCTGGAAAGATCAAGCTTCTCGAGGACACAAACATGACGGACTACGTTGCCAGCCTCTACTGCGAACTTCACGGCGTTTCCGAACCACCTACCGAGTACACCAAAAAGCGACAGGAGGTTTTGTCACAGCTGGAAAAGTACGAGCAGGCCACGGCCAAGATTGCCGATCTTTTGACACAGGACGAGGTTGTCAACGGTCTCCGAAGTGACAAGGTTGCCAACTTGGAGTTCCTCAAGAACCAGCATGGGGTAAGTGGATATCAGGCAAACGGCTTAGCGATGCTTCTGAAATATTTTGGGGATCAAGGAAGGGCTGACGGAGTTCATCTGTTTTAGGTCACCATGGAGATGGTCAACGCCCTCTTCGACTTCGGTCAGTTCCAGTTCCGATGTGGCCAGTACGGTCCTGCCGCCGATATGCTCTACCAGTTCCGAGTTCTGTCTACCGACAACGACAAGGTCTCGGCTGCTACCTGGGGCAAGCTCGGTTCCGAGATTCTCCAGACCAACTGGGAGTCTGCCGTCGATGAGCTTAAGAATGTCAGAGAAGGAATCGACTCCAAGCTCTTCAACAACCCCCGCGCTCAGCTCGACCACCGAACGATGCTCGTCCACTGGGCCCTCTTCCCTCTCTTCAACTCCGATGTCGCCAGGGAGCCCATTCTGGACATGTTCTTCTCCGCCCCCTTCATCAACACCATCCAGACCGCTTGCCCATGGATCCTGCGGTATCTGATCGCTGCCGTTATCACCGGCCGTGGTCGTGCCCGCAACAGCTCCGTTCAGCAGAAGCAGATCAAGGATGTTGTTCGATACGTCCGCCAGGAGGCCTACGAGTACACCGACCCTATCACCCAGTTCATCAACGCCCTATACATTGCTCACGACTTTGACGCTGCCCGCGAGGCTCTCCACGCCGCTGAGCAGGTCTGCCGAAACGATTTCTTCCTTGCTTCCTCCGCCGATGCCTTTGTCGAGGCTGCCCGACACCTCATCTGCGAGAGCTACTGCAAGATTTTCAGCCGAATGAACATCCAGGATCTCAGTGCCAAGCTTGGCCTGAACCCTGACGATGGCGAGAAGTGGATTGTCAACCTGATCCGGGAGACACGACTTGACGCCAAGATCGACAGCAAGGACGGCACCGTGGTGATGAACCATGCCCCCAACAACGTCTACCAGCAGGTGATTGAGAAGACCAAGGGTGGCTTCTTCAGGACGCAGGTCCTCAACGCCGCCATCTCCAAATAGACTTGAGCGGAGTTTGTTTCAAAGGGGGGCTTGATTTATAGGAGTGTCTTTTCTTTCGACAACTCGATATTTGGGAGCAACGCAATCCATGGGGGCACCTACATAGGGGAAAGGGGAAATTTCGGAGGGGGGTTTAAAAGGGGGAAACGCTTTGTGGGAATGTGTCGAATACCCATTTCCCGCCCTTCTTTTTTATACTGCTACAAAAAGGAGTGAGCAGCGTTCTTTATTCCTTCTCTTTGGTTTCAGGAGAATGGAACCAACGAGTCTTTTTTTTTCTTATTCTTTCTACGCGCAGAGGATGAATCAAAACAGCATGACGGGAAAAGCAGTAAAAGGCATTGATTGGAGACGAGAGCTTCTTTACTCTTCTCCATTCGTCCCATTCTTCTCTAGCTTTTTCCAGAAGAAAGCAAAGAAGAAGCGAGTTGAAAAAGAGTGGCAGGATAGAAAGCAAAAAACACAACGAAACCCTGTATATTCCCCCCGGTGATGCGGTTTGCATTGCATGGCGTTCTCGGAAAAAGGGAAGTGGCAAAGGGGGAGAAAGGGAATAATGAAATCTTTTTTTATTAACGTGATTGTCGACATGAAGAAGAAAAGCTATATGGTATTCTGTTGTCCCATTGCATAATGTGTGTTGGATTTGATATGGCAGTGTTGATACCTCCTGTGAAGTTGAAATGGTATGACATGTATGGAAAATCTTATCATTATTCTCATGGCACGTAAAAAGCTATCCTTTTTTATCTATACATATTGCCATCGTTCCGCAAGTTTCATCTTATAAGCTCGTTCACTTTGCAGAGCCTCTTACTGTTCAGCGTCCCGACCAATCATCCAGACCATGCCCTTGATGTTCTCAATGACGCTATCACGCATCCACCAGACATTATCTTCCTCTGAAGGACCAGCCTGATCGTCTGTAGACCCTTGGCGGTTGTGTCCCTGAGTGATAGTTTCTTGACTGTCGGCAACACTCGTGTGTCGAAGACGATCACGCACAGCCCCCCATTCGAATAACAATCGTGCCCCTTCAAGACGTTCTCTGTCGATCCCATCAAGGATGCCCTTCTCCATCTCCAGACGGGTGTCAACAGCAGTGCCTGTGTGCTGGCCGTCGTCATCACGTTCGAGCACCACAGCTCGTTCAGCGTGGCTGATGCCGCGCAAGCTGTCAAGATCGAAAACCCATCTTAGAGGATCATTGCCTTTGTCGTCACTGCCCAGCGCCCTAAGAGTAGAAGCAAAGGCACCCTCACGTGGCGGACGTCTTCGCAAATACAAGCTCTGTGTCTCCTTGAACGCGGCTCTAACCTTCTCATCTGAGAAATCAACCTCAACATCCCAGAACCGGGGACCACCAGCCGTAGAGACCGATGCTATCTGGTCGAGGGGCGGGAGTAGGCATGGCGCAGTACGGTTCAGGACAGATTCGTTAGATGAGTTGCTCTTCATCTTGATCTGGATCGGCACAGAGATGGGCTGTCCTGTTATGACATCCTTGGTAACGAGACAGCGTTGTTCGACAGCGAGAACCCAAAAGTGTCGGAAGGCTTGTAGATGGGATCGGTTATCCATAACGTTCATCGGGAAGATTGGGTAGAATGATAGCAAGAGAGCAGCGATAGCAAGGTTGCTGGAACCAAACGTCGCTGTGCCACATCCTAGGAAGAGCGCACCGGTGGCCATGTGAGCTGCAAGATGAGAACCGTACGGCGTCTCTGCGTCATCGCGACCATGAAGCGCGCGAAGACGACGAAAAACGACAATATCACCTGTACCCGACATAACAATCGAGGCTGAGATGGCAAGGAGGTCCTGGCACATACGTACGTTTGCCCGAGTCAGTTCCTCGTCATATGATGAGCCGCCGTTTGATTGTGGACCACCAGCCGGCGGAGTTCTTGCAATACGCATGAACCTGTCAAGGTAATAGATCAAAAGATCACGGACCTTGATTGAAGCGCTGCCAGAGAATCGCAAAGCAATGGAAAAGCAGAGTCCGGCTAAGATGCTATAGAAAGGCATATCGGTAGACTTGAGCTTTGGAGCAACCCGCAGTTCAGATCGATGCCTGTAGGGGCCTGGGAGACTATTCTTTATCCAGGCAAAACTTGGTTCGATCTTGGACCACAGGATCAGGTTCTTGGCGGTTGTCCGCAACAATAGTATATCAGGACGCACATAGTCAAACTGTAGGATCGAGTCGGGGACATCGATCTTGCGTGCAACGATTGGGTCCTCTGACTTCATGTAGATGAGTGTAATGGCTATGACAGCACCAGCGGCAGCACGGTCCAGAACATGCACTATCTCGACCTTCTTTGTTGCTGTAGCATGGGCGATGAGCTTGTCGGTGAGTCTCATATCATGCAAACCCTTCAAGTCACTGCCCTTTCCAAGGTTGATGAAGCCGAGAGCAAATCCAGCTGCGAGGCGGTAGCACTCGCTCCTCAGGGGCTCTTCCTCGTCCTCTTCATCAATGTGCTCAATCTCAGAGAGCATAATCTCGCTCATGCGGCGATGCTGGCTGTTGGCGTACAGCAGTCCGATGCCCATTATGCCCGAAGTCTGCGTAAGCGGCGAGAGATTGAGCTCTGCAGCTCCGCGAGGAAGCATGCGCGTAGCGTGGACCGATAGGAGGCGGGTGATGAGAGAGTCCATGGTGCCCATGTATGAGGCGGCCAGACCCAGGAGAAGACCTATCGACGTCATGGTGTGTTTCGGAGTTAGATATTTGAATGCAACCCATTTGGCAACATCCTTGAGGTGGCCGTTCAAACCGAGAGCAAGGAGAAAGCCGGCATGTCGATTATTGAGCTCTTGGCCGGGCTTGTTGTAGAGGATCCATGAGGTATCAATACCTTTGGCCTGGGGAGATATGGCCAATCCTGCAGCGACTCCCTGATGGAAGAATCCCCAGCAAACCTTCTCCTCCGAGAACTGTGATTTATCTACACCTACCGTGACATTTGTTGGCTTGACGATACAGTTCAAGTTGAACCCGCTGATAGGGAATTTCTGTGTGATGAGAGGGAATCGGAGGCCATGGTGCAAAAGGGCTCGTCCGGCAGGGATAGCCAATGTTCCGGTTGCGATTCTCGTTACTAGCTCCTTTTGCTTCTCCAGATACTCGCTTTCTGGCCAATCTGGGTTATGATCGAGTCGTATTACCCGAGCTTTGTTGGTATGTAGTATGTCGTGAGCTTCGTTCAAGCGTCGATCTTCTTTGAATAAGGCACGAATGACAGCCTGTCTTTCAGTCCCCTCCCCTTCATCGTAACCAACATCGTTTGTTTCTTCCACACTTTGACAGAGCATCCGGTAGTCCCAGGTTGCCGTGTGAGTTGGCGTCTAGACGTACATGGTTAGTATGACGACAACAAGACGAGGAAGGACACACTTACAAGGATCTTGGAAGCGCTTGGTTTAGGGTGCTTCCCAGGCGCAAGAATATGGCTGATGTCGCTACGGCTGACCAGTTCAAGGAGGTCTTTTGACCACGTCGTAGGAGGGTGTGGCTGGCATAATGATATGGCGTCTTGCAAGGGTACAAGAATAGCTTCAGGTAAGGTGTCAAGAACTGATGTGGTGATGCCTGCGTCTCTCATGGCCTCTACCATATGGATTGCGCTTGTCGTTGGCTTGATCAGTCTAAAGAATTTCTGAAACATGAGTGTTCGAGGTACGATCGAGTCCCACCGCTTGTCTAGCAGTTTCTCATTCTCCGTGGTTCGCGATCCGGCATAGTAGATGTCCGACAGGGTGAGGAAGTGTGCCCTTCGATCACCGATGAGACGAGCTTGAATCCACTCGATAACATCAGGTCGGCCAGGTGGCTCAGGAATGGGTGGCTTTAGATCAACATCTATTAATATTAGCTTTATGCCTCCATGGGAGGATCCAAATTTCATACCAGTGTCGTGATGCTGATCAATTTCTTCCTGGACGCCTAATTCATATACTGCAATAAAATTCCGCCATCGGAGCCATCTGGCAACTTGACACAAGACCACTCGAAGATCGACTCGACCAGGAGAGTTGAACTCCGACGCCATGATATTGAGCTTCTCTTCTTCCAAAAGGAAGTGCAAGCCCATAAAGACATCAACAGCGACCTTTCGCCGGCTCTCTGAGCTTCTGGCCAAGGATGTCGGCATGTAGCCAGTAGATCCGAACGCCCCTTCGCCGAGAGGCGAGGCCAGATATTCTCTAGCAAGAGTAACGTGTCTGGACGTGAATTTAGGAATTGAACCACCTGCCCCTTGAGTGAGCGGACTGTCTTCGTCTTCATCCAGCGCCCACTCCCATCCTCGGTTCATCATCCAGGTTGGACACCCCAAAGAGTTGGGGGTCTCTCCAGACTTCATGGCTTTCCAGTTATCGGAATCTGTAATGGAACTGAACGAACCCGAAGCAGGTCGTTTGCGACGCAAAGGGAGATGTGTCGCTTGACGAGCTTTAGAGTCTTTGCGGCTGACATTGAGAAAAAGAGCCAAGATCAGAATCACAACGGCCGACCACTCTATGTCGTCAACTGTTTCGTTCTGGGCTCGTAGCCATTGCATAGTGTGTAACCATCCTGCACAAATATGCTCGCCCAGTGCATGAGGGAGCAGACTTCGACAGACGTTCAAAACTTTATTGACATGGGATGAGCTAGGTTGTAGCTGGATCGATAGTTGATGAAGCCGTCCTTCGGCATCGACAACATCAACTACGCCTCCCTGTCTTGCGTGCCGTAGGCCGACGATGCTACCATTCGAAAAATCGATGACTTCCGACTTGCGGTGTCTCACATCGCGATCAAGTACCCTCCCCCGATACTGCAAGCTTCTCGTGTTATCAACGAACAATAGGGAAAGCGACACTTTGGTGAGTACGCTCCAAGGGGCTTGGGTACTCAGTTCATGGCGTCCATCCATGGATTCAGAGAGGATCAGGATGGCGGAGTGCTCTCCATCAACCAGCTTACATGAATCGACAACATTTTGAGCGTGACGACGATCTACCACTGTCGCTGTGACAGTCGCATCCCCCGATTCACTGTCACGTCCAACCTTTGCGCCCTTGCTGACACTGATATGAATGCCGAGCTCCAGAGTGAGTAGCTGAAGGCGCTTCTCTGCAGGATCCTGTATGCCGATAAGAAGCTGACTTTGGTTATGGCCATCAATGGCGAAAGGAGGAGCCGTGAGGATGAAGACTTTTATTTGTTTGCGAGCCGGCTCATTGGATGCAGAGTACCGCACGTTGGAATTATTACAAGGTACCGTGTGGAGCTTGGTGAACATAATCTCATGTTGCAACCCATCGAAATCGCGGTCATCCAAACCCATGTTATGGAAGCCCTCATCGAGCCCCTCGTCAAAGGGAGCAGCCAACAGACTGCTCAAACTAGGATGAATCTGTTGGTTGTAGTTGGCACTGAGCCTGGCATATTGGCTCCCATGGGACTCGTGCCGTCGAGAGCTGGCATGGCCAGACAGCAGCGGCTGGTCAGGCAGGACGGCTCTCTCATGGGATGCGGACAAATCTGCTCTCGCCAACATGGAGCTTACCCTACGAGAACTCCTACGTGTGACGCCGCTACCCTCCTTGTCTTGTTTCTCTAGAGACGACACCAAATCCATGGGTTTCTCAATCTTTTCGCTCTTTCTCGGCCGTTTACCAGGCAGGGGAGCTCCAAAGCTCTCCCTGAGGTTTGGCTGAACTGGGGTTCCTGGAGCACTTGCGTAAGCGGGAGCCATAGAGCTACGACGACGTGCAGCACTGGGCTTTGACTTCTTTTGCTGGTTGATGAAAATGTCTTCATGTTCCAGATACGTCAACCGCCAGACGGTATACTCGCTGGTCTCACGATTTACAGTGACAGCAATGATCAGAGGCTGCCTGAGATTTTGAGTCATTGCGCCAGGTATATTGACCTGTTCGACATGGACGACCTCTTCCGCTGCGTCTAGGAAGATGGGCTTTTTCGGCATGGCTTTCTTTGGTCCTTCTGTGATCTGAGGGGTTTGATTCGAGACAACTAGGCCAAGCTCCAACAGAGGGTCTGTCAAACAGACCAACCTCGGCCATCGTGATTCGGGCTGCTCCAACGGTGCCTCCCATAGGTTGTCTAATGTCGAGCTCAGCCGTAATGAGAGACCTCTAGGTTTTCCTAAGCCCTCGACAGAAAATGCGGTTTGCTGAGAGCTGTTGAAGGCTGTCAACTGCGACGAAACAAATGAATTGGGCGGAACACGAGGGAATTTGAATGATATTGGCGCAACATTCTCATCCTTTTGCTTCCTCTGTATGACCACGCCAATAGGCCCTGCAAAGGCAGCCTCCACTTCGAAGGGCATATGTACAATATGGCTGGTACCGGAGAGAAAGTAGATATGCGCTTGGGTTCTGAGAAATACGACCAATGCTTTGGACAAGGCTGGGGGGTTCGTCGAATCGCTTTTTACATCGTGTTCGTCGTTATCGATTTCTGCATCGTCCTGAGAGGTTGGGAAATAGGCCAAAACAGCTTGTACAATGGGCTCTTTGTCGAGGTCGAACCGAAACATTTTTCGAAAGATGCCACCGCGGCACCATATGACACACTTGTCGGTAGTGAGGAGTTCATCTTCAACATGACTTCCATCTTTGTCGTCCGTAAAGATCTCCCACGTATAGGAGGTTGATGGCGCATCTGGAGGAAGCAATTGTTCAGTAATGGCATGCTGAAGTCCTGCGGGCTGGTGCAGCCCCAGGGACTTCACCGACGCCATGATCAAGTGAGCGCCATAAGCTCACGGTGAATTTGGTGGGGAAGAGTGTCGATGGGCGATGAGTGACGTGGTATCTGTTCGTAAAGATGGGTCGTTTCGCAGTAAATGTCAAGATAGCGTACCCTCATGGAATCGAGGACGAGGAAACGCAAGTTGTATATTGAATGCGTCCTTCTAAGTTGTGTTTATTATGTCTGCCCCGCGACTGTCTTTTGGCACCGCGACTTGTGTGTGTTATGGATTATGGTGGTGGGGCCGCCTAAGCGCCAAAACCTCCCATGAGAACCTAAGCCAGAAGCTTTCCTCTCCTGCACTGGCCACTAAACAGCCACCTGCCCAGCTGCTAGAGGTACCTCAGGGACTCGTGACGTAGCAGCAGGGCACAAGGTACTTCAATTAATCCTACCTCCGATGCGCGCACGCGGAGCTCTCATAGCTCATGCAAGCATTGAAGCTCAACCACTGCCGACATACTAGAGCTGTCAAGTTGCTTGCATCTTCTCTGTCATTCCCTTCAACCATCCTCCACAGAATGAAATCAATGCTATCTACACAATGACAAACAAGTCGCCGCAGCCGGGCCGCGACCAAGAACGCGATCCCAAAGCCCAGCAGCCTGAATCTGTACCGACTCGCGACGATGTCGAGACACCCTCAGCAAAAGACAAGCATGAGAGATCGAGCCAGGACGAAGAAAACACTTCAATTAAACCGAGTCCCGATCCAGAGATTAAAGATGATGTTAAAGTAACAGGTGATGCCGGTTCCAGTACCGGGTCTGCCCAGGCATCGAATGACACCGACAAGGACAATAGTAAGGGAAAAGGCGACGAAGATGACAAACTCAATAAGGAGGGAGAAGGCGGTGGTGGCGGTGAAGATGAAGAAGACGACGATGATGACGATGACGATGATGACGAAGAAGAAGATGAAGACGAGGATGATGACGACGAGGATGAGGATGAAGAAGAACCAAGACTCAAGTACGCCCGCTTGACTCAACATCTGGGCGGCGTCTACCGCAACGGCGATGCTACAAGTGCGTTCCTTGTTGCTGGGGATAAAATGGTAGGTCTACCTTTTAGTTAATTATTGCCATGATACTAACCCAGGTCTTAGATTGTGGGATCGCATAATGGTAACATTGTGAGTTTTCGTTTTGCACAGAGATCGTGCATTCAATTAACCATACATCCAGCATGTCATTCAACTCCCAGTGTTTCAGTCCATGCGGGTCTATCATGCCCATTCGGCCTCGGTTACATCAATCTCGATCTCTCCATACCCTCCACCTTTGCCTACAGATAAACCTGAGGGCTCACAATGGCTCTCGTCGTCCGGCGATACAGCCTCGACCCCACGAAGGCAGGACTCCTCCCCCGCTGCGGCGTCAAGACGACATCGTGAAGCAAACCAAATACCAAAAACCCCGTCAAACGATATATACATCGCTACGTCTTCTTTGGACGGAAACGTCTGTGTGCAATCTCTGGTCGACATGAGAGATGTCCAGCTCCGAAATTTCGCCCGACCAGTACAGGCAGTAGCCCTATCGCCCGAGTTCAAGACGGATCGTACTTATCTCTCGGGTGGACTTGCAGGGCAACTCGTACTCACAGTAGGAGGTGGTCCAGGACGAAGCACATCGACGACAACCGGAACAGCTGCAGCTGCTTCTGGATGGCTTGGCAGCATGGGTCTTGGAAGCAACACAGGCAAGGATACTGTCCTCCACTCTGGCGAAGGGGCCATTAGCACTATAAAATGGTCTTTGTCGGGTAAATATGTCGTGTGGCTCAACGAGCACGGTATCAAGATTATGCGAACAAAACTTCACCTTGAGAGTGCAGATGCCGAGGATGCATGGAAACGCATAGGCCATATTGATCGACCTCAGACAGAAGAGTGGGATACTATGGCCAGCGTGTGGAAAGGCCGAGTTGAATGGATTGATGAGCAATCTGTTGAACTGGATGAATCTGAACAAACCTCCAGCGACAAAGAACTTTCGCCAGCTACCGAAAGACTTAAGGAACAAGCCCTCCTTGGAAAGAAGAATATTGAAAGATTGCTTGTTGGCTGGGGTGGTACGATATGGATCATACATGTCCACCCGGGAGAAGTAAGAGTAGGAAAACATGCCGGAGAGAGAACGATTGGGCGAGCAGAGATTGTTAAGATGTGAGTGTTCCTCGGTGTGATACGGACTTGTTTACACACTGACTCATCGGCAGCCTCCGCATGGATTGCATCATCTCCGGTCTTTCTCTCTACACTCAGAATTTGTTGCTTGTGCTTGCATATTGCTTGCCAGATGATGAAGAAGAGGCAGAGGAGGAAGAGGAACCTAACATTAGTACCAAGTCGCCCGCTAGAAAGCACAAATCCAATCCCTCGACTGGTAGTGAGCCTTCGGGTGGCTCGCGACGCCGCCAGAACAACCAGCCGCCAGAACTAAGGCTCATTGACCTCAACTCACAAGCGGAAGCGGATAAAGACGGGCTTAGTGTGAGTCGCTACGAGAGGCTATCCTCAGGTGACTATCATCTTGGTGTCTTACCTGCCCGTAATGCAGCGTCGGCCATTGCTTCATCACGGGGTGCATTTGAGGCCATTGCTGGTCTCGGCTCAGACATGTGGAATGTGGCCACGAACCCAAGAGCGCTGTTCAGTTCTGGAGCCAGCATCCGAAGCAAGGAGAGTGGTGATGACGCTGGTTCCAGCTTGAAAGCAGGGAGCGCTGCAGGTATTGTGCGTCCCGGGTCAAGTAAAGGCGCCGCCCCAACACTACACTCCAGTCTGGCAAAACCCGGAGTCAAAATATTTATTCATAGTCCGTATGATTGTATCCTCGCAACAAGGAGAGATCTCAGCGACCATCTGGCATGGCTGGTAGAGCGCCAGCAATACCAGCGCGCATGGGAACTGCTTGACGAACACCCGGAGATTATGGCTTCATCTGCCGATACCGCTAATGATGCTGTTCCACCGACACCCACGAAACGACAAGCAAGCGGGGATGATTTCTACGACGATGAGTCTGTTGTTGACTCGGCATATCGAGATATGTATTCAGCAGTGGAGAGGGAGAAGAGACGCATTGGGGAACTCTGGATCCAGGAATTAATCGAAGAAGACGACTGGGTGTCTGCCGGTGAGGTCTGCGGTAAAGTCCTCAAGACACCCGATCGTTGGGAGAAATGGGTTTGGACGTTTGCAGGAGCCAAGAAGTTCGATGCCATCGTGGATCATATGCCTACGGAGCCAATGCATCCCCCGATTCCATCGACGATATACGAGATCGTTCTTGGGCACTATATCCAAACTGACAAACCCAGATTTAGAGAGCTTCTGGATCGGTGGCCCACTGACGTTTTCGACATAAACACAATTACCACAGCACTGGAGAATCAACTCAAGTACAGGGACGTCCGAGAGGATAGCATTGACGATGGTGAGAAAGGCAGGGATTGGTCCATTGTCATGGAGAGCTTGGCAAGACTTCATGAAGCAAGCGGACGTCAACGTGAGGCACTCAAGTGCTATATCAGGCTTCATGACGCGGACTCGGCATTCCGACTGATTCGAGACCACCACCTAGCAGAGGCCGTTGCGGATGATATCCCTAGCTTTATTGGGCTGAGAGTCAACCCCGGCCAGTTAAGTCAGATGAGTGAGCAAGAACTGGACGCTGCCACCTCGGAGGCCATCACAATCCTCGTCGATGAGGCCCAGCACGGTCTCTTGCGGCCTGAGGTTGTAGTTGAGCAGCTGCAGGCCCAGGACGCAAATCTGTACATCTACTTCTATTTCCGGGCTCTCTGGAGAGGTGAAGGCATACAAGAACACACGGGCGAGAACGTGGATCGCCTGGTCATGGACAGCCAGTCCCTTGTGGATAGTTATGCGGATCTGGCCGTCCATCTCTTTGCCATGTACGACAGGGACCTCTTGATGCAGTACCTCAAAACCTCGGTTTCGTACACATTTGACAAGGTAAGCTTGGTTGTGACGCACGCTCCTGTGACGACATGCTGACTTTTTACAGGCTGTTCAAGAGTGTGAGAGCTTCTCTTACTACGATGAACTCGTTTTTCTGTACTCCAAGACAGGCCAGATGAAGCGGGCACTGTATTTGATCATTGACCGCCTCAAAGATGTCTCCAAAGCAATTGAATTCGCCAAGGAACAGGATGATCCTGATCTGTGGAATGATCTACTCGACTACAGTATGGACAAACCCAGCTTCATTCGCGGCCTCTTGGAGCAGGTCGGCACGGCCATCAATCCCATCACCTTGGTACGAAGGATTCCCGAAGGCCTTGAAATCGAGGGTCTCAGAGAGGGCTTGACCCACATGATGAAGGAACACGAGATACAGCACAGCATCAGCTCAGGCGTAGCACGCGTCCTGCGCAGCGAAGTAGCATCGGCCCAGAACGACCTACGGGCCGGCCAGCGGAAGGGCGTCAAATTCGAGGTCGTGGCGCAGTCCCAAGAGCACGTCGACGTAAAAGTCTTGGACGTGCCCGCCGACCCAGACAACCCTGAGCGGAACCAGTCGCACCCAGCAACGGATCACGACCACCGGGTTCCGGAGCCGGGCCACTGCGCTAGGTGCCACGAGCCTTTCACCGAGTACGAGATGGAGACGCTCATTGGGTATGCATGTGGGCACGTGTTTCACGCAAGCCACCTGCTGGAGATGCTTCACGGGGGCAAGCATGTGGATGTTGACCTGGGGAGCGGCATCGAGCAGGGGAGTCGCTACTCTGTCGGCATGAAGGTTATGAGAGCGCGGTTGCTCAAGGATAAAGTAAGAGGAGGATGTCCAATCTGTCACCCAAAGGAGCAGGTTTAAGGAAAGGTTGAGGAGGAGTTTTTGTGGTTTTTTTTTCGTCTAGTCATTGTTGCATAGAATGGCGTTTGGGTGTCGTTGAACAGCCAGTTTTCAGAACCTCACCCATAGTAAGTTATTATAGTTTCATATCACATTCAATAACAAATTACAGACAAACAAACATCGATCACAAAAGCGAGGGATGACGTGGTGATATGGTGAAATCGTGAAATCGTGAAATAGGCCTTTTTATGATTTAGTTGCAAAACCGTACTCTAAGTACAAGACGTAATTAAGTGCCCTCTCCATAAGGCACGATATTCCCAAATCGCAATCCTGGGTGCCGACATACTTCCCCCACGCCTGAAGAGCAAACGTTGCTCAGGCTCCCCGGCATACCTACAAGAGAAGTAGATTCCTAGTCACTAGCTTACAGAGATGCAGCAAGAGCAGGGAGCTCAACCCAATTATATGGCAGGTAAACAGAGTGTTAAAGAAGACAGGTAAATACCATCTTAGAAGACGACAGCAACGAGAACACCAGCGGCGCCGATGATGGCGGCGGGAGCCACGAAGGGCATGCCGGCAGCACCAGTAGCAGTGACGGTGGGCGTCTCTGTGATTTCGGAGGGGGTCTCTTCTTCCTGTCCCTCAGAGATGGTGGTGGTGTCTATGTCTGTGACAGTAGCGGTCACGCTACCAGAGGGCTCGTCGTAGGCGGTGGTGAGAACGGTGGGGTTGCCAGCACTATCGGTAGTGCTTATGACAGAAGGAACAGGCTCAGGCTCAGAGCCGGTCTCGACTGGAGCACCTTGGGTGGGAACACTTGGCTCACCAGGAACCGAGACGATGGGAGTAGGGGTGTACTCGGGCTGGCCCTCGGTGGGCACAGACTCGTGAGGAACAGTCTCAACGGGCTTGGAGTATTCGGCGGGAGTAGATTCTCCCTGGCCATGGACAGAGGTAGGATGGACCTCCTCGGGGATAGAGGGAACGGCGGTAGGCTCGATGGGAGGGTTGGCCTCGCTGGCAGTGAAAATCACGACGGAGCACTCGGTGACGTGAGTGACAGCGCAGACACTGAGGGTGTGGAGGAGTTGACCTGATGGTGGGTTAGCTAGCTAGCAAGAAAACGGCGGAAAGCCAACGAAGTCTTACCATCTGAGGTGACAGAACCATACTCCTGAGTGACGGCAGGCTCAGTGGTAGCGTGGGCGGCTTGAAAAGAGGTCAGATGTGGGTTTATGAAGAGAAGGCGGGCATTATTGACATACACAGAGGCTCGTTGGCAACGGCAACAGAGGCCATGACGCTCGTGACGGCCAGGACACTGGCGAGAGACTTGAGGTTGAAGATGGCCATCGTGAAGGCTGAAGAAGGTCTGGTAACAATGGAGAGTTAATGAATGATTCTTGATAATCTGTTGGGTGGTGAAGAGCTTGGGGCCAAAGGGGGAGATGATAGATGCGGGAGGGAGAGGGGACGGGAAAAGAGAAGGGGATACAGACGATATTCAGGTTAGTTGGTGGTGAATATGTTTCTTGGGAGTGTTTTAGTGAATGACTGCAGTGGAAGGAGGAAGACGAAGAGGAAGGAAAAGAAGGAGCAGGAAAGGAGTAACGTGACGTGGAGTCAATCAGTCACAAACGAACTCGAAAGTCAACAAGATGCAGGAGAGAGAAAACAATGGAGAGATTGATCCACATTCAGAGAATAGAAGAAAGAAATTTGAGATGGGGAACTCACTGCTTGCAAGTATTGACAGGATTACTCTTTCGTGAGTGTGCTGAGAGGATGACTCGAGACTTTCAAAGCTGAAGAAACTGCTTCTGTTTGTGAGATTTGAAGAATCTAGTTTTCAAGATGATATGAAAAGAAAAGAAATCCTGAGAAGAAATAGGGTGGCAAGATAAACGAACCAGAAAGTAAACAAACGCAGTCTCGAGGTCGAGTTAGGCCAATAACAAACGCTCCAATATCAGAGGACCGTCAAGAACCGACAACTATTTTCACAGAGGAAAAGGGAATTAGTCTCTCGGGGTAACGCAATAATAAAACGTATATGTTCTTCTGTCAACAATAGAGACGAACTTGCTCTATGGTAGCCGTTGGGGAAAGAAGAGGGAAATGAAAGGTAGTGACACTTGATCGTTTCACTAAACGAGAAGAAGATGTTTGCTCGTGAGTCAGTGAGGCAGCCAATGGTAGTCTTGGATGCTGCGAGGACGCCTTTCAAGAAAGTTCTTGACAGTGTTTCAAGCGATTTTAGGTAGGTAGGTAGGTAATGAAGGCTAAGAAGTAAAGGGGTGTCTTTAGGGAATGATGTGTGATGAGGACTGAAGGTTGATATAACTTGACATACCTATCTGAAATTCGGTACTGATTTGGTTCAAGAAGATGGAATACACAAAAAAAGACAGAACACAAGAGGCCTCGATATTAAAAAGAGTCTTGATCAAAGCGAAATTCCGAATATTAACATTTCGTTATATGTATTTGTCCACACAGCTCCTATTTTCTACAAACCACAGCATCTCAACATCCCAGCCTCCCCCTTTCTTCTTGATCTCTCATGAGACGATTATCCTACTTCAGTATTTCGATTCATGCAGCTTCCCACATCCAAAATTACATGATGCTGCGGGACTGATCGTAGCACGTTACAAGTCCACCCGGCATCTCGCATCGTCCATCACTCAGTATCACACGAGTCCTACCACGTCAGAGAGAGGCGGTTACAAGGGAAGCCAAAAGGTACTGTCTCTTTGTATTTTATAGCAAGGCATCACGATCTGGACATTTTCTAAAGAAATACATCTTGCCTTGGACGACGTGTCTTGAGGGAACATTCCCCCCTGCTGTCACAAATTATTCCAAGTCTCCTTCAGACAAACACAGCCCCTTTCATTTAGCTAAGACGAGGGTGGCATGCGAAGACACATTCAGACTATAGGGGAGCAATGTGTTACTGTCAAATCCAAGACAGGTAACGTGTTTGAGAATAACCTGCTGTTGCTACGGCATCAACGTGCTTCGAGAGTGATACTGTGAAAGGTGGTGATTATGTGGCGGTCAGAGAAGATGTATGTCTTTGTGAAAGGTTTGAAAGCGGTTTTTGAAATTCACATCTGTAGAACGTCGTCTGGCCGTTTGCTCAGGTTAGAGTGCAGAGTTGAAATAGGAGCAGGATGAGCACAACGGATTGTAGAGCCAGACTGAGAGCGCCAGGTTTCTTAAAATAAAAAAAAGGAAAGCGGACGGATAATTATTCTCGATTTTATGGAATAATGATAAAAACGGCAATTCAAACTCTTCAACTGGCACGACCACTGAGTAAAATATGGTTTATCACAAGTAGAGTGGCTGTCCCCTACCAAAACCCTACTGGATATGTTAGGAATTAGTGGAAGAAGATGTTTCCTCAAGTGCCTGCTTTTCTTCAACGGATATCTAAGTGCTTAACACCTATCTTCATGATTAACTCCAACATAGAAGAGTGTTGAAATTGCAACGTGATATTACGTGCCTGATCATAAGATTTCAAGGGAAAATATCATAAAGAAAGAGAAAACATATACGCTGTGTTTACGGAGAGGAAAAACGAAAGGAATGGCAAACAATACGAAGTTCCAACATACTCTCTCCGGCTCTACTCACTTGTAGGATTTTGTCCCTGTAAACCTTTTCTTCCAACCTCCCTACCTGCTCATCTGCTCATCTGCTCATCTGCTCATCTGCACATCTGCACATCTGCACATCTGCACATCATAAAAAAACATCAGAAAAAAAAGAGATCGTGATGGTGATGGGATAAACCCATCTACAATGCACCCATTGAATCATGATCTGGCATGGAAATGGTCGATATGAAGGCCAGCTTCAACAATATCGACAAGACAAACTACCTCCGTCAACTCCCCCACGAGGGCTATTTCAGACTCATCAAGCAAGCTGGTTCCTGATAAATTGCTTGACTCGCTGCAAATGCCCGAAGCGAAGGCAGAACATGGTGAATGCAAATCCCAACGTAAGAAGAGCTCGAATTATTCGACTTGGCTCCCATATAGCCAATACGGGCATGGCAACAGCCAAGATGGTAGCAAAGTTAGCTGCTGCAGCGTTCCCACGATTCTGAGCTGGCTCGACCGCATTCTGATTGCCGCTGTTGCCCGCCTCGAGCGCAGACCTCACGGACCTTGCCGTGGCTGCTGATCCCCGTCGTTGGTTAAGCACGACCATATCATGAGAGCTGCTGAAAATATCTGCTTCGTCTTCCACAATATTCCCTGAATGGTAAAGAAAGTTTCGGTGGTTGATTACATCATCGGTGGTAGGTGTGGCGAGTCTCTCTAAGCTTGCAGCTGAGGCCAGGAGTTGATCTAGGCGAGTTAGCAAGACGTTACCACATCCAGATTAGACGTTGCCTTACTGTACTTGATCAGTATATCTTCGATACTGTCCAAAAGGTCAAACCGATTCCTCAGATTCACATCCCCGAGGTCTGCCCTGGCTCGTTGTTCTAGTTCTGATAATCGATTGGGACCATAGTCCCTAGCCTCCATGCTATCGTGAGTATGCAATTCTCGCTCTAGTTCTGCCAGTCGAACTTGATATGATAAGAGTAATCTATGGTTGAGTCTCCTAAACCGTCGATACGGCGAATTAACTAGTGGGCCAACATCGCCTGCCAGCCTTGCAGCAACCAGCGCGTACCCAACATACTCGGAGGGCGAAAGCCGTTCACCTAGGGGTGCAGCCGCCATATGTGGCAGCGTTGCCGATGGGGGCGGGGAGTTGACGTGATGAGGAGGAAACGTAAGCTGGCGCTGATGTAGTTCAGGTCTGTCAGGTTTGAAATCAGGATGGGGATGACTCGGAACGTGTGGTGCTTCGGGTGGATAGCCAGAGACGGGAGAGAAATGAGGAGGACCTTGACCATGAGGCGGATAAGCTGGATTCCAGTTGTAAGGGCCTTGCGACCAGTCGGGGCCGTTTATCCCGGGAGAAAAGGGAGGCTCTTGCGGTAAGGTATTGGGGGTAGAGATGAAGGTAGACGGGGATGAGAAATCGTTGGTGTTGGCTTGATACTGGTAGGCTCCTGGACTTGAAGGTTGAAATGCATTAGATTGGGCGGCCTGAAAGTCCAGATTCTGCATGGGAGCGGTGGTATATTCATATGCCTGTCGAGGCTTGCGAGATCTGGCATCTCGTGATGATGTTTTCTCTGGACTCTCATTATCACTGATAGAGTTGCCATGATGTGAGTGCCGCGTAACGGGTGACCCGTCGTCGTCTGAGGTTGCGTTCTGCGTTAGTATGAAGAATGGTGGATTAGGTGACGATGCAACAGGCGGCAGCTGAGTAACCGCTGCTGGCACTTGTTTGCCGCGGCTTGGATGGTCATTTACTGTTTCTTGATGTGGTTTGTCATGATGAGCGTGGGCGTTTTGAGAATCCATTGATGTGTTGACGTCGTACGTCTTTGTCGTTGTCCTTGTCCTTGATTTGTGATGGATTGTTGTTGCAATAACTCTTATCTTGTAGATGGCTCGATGAGTACAGAATTACATGTGTGGGCGCTCAAATTGCAAACCAGGCGCCAGTATTGAAGCTCGGACAAATAACAGAGCTCAGCAGATCATGAGTGCATATGATCTCGTGCCTGCAGACTTGAACAGGGTTGTTTGATGGAAGCCGTGCTTGTCTCTGAGGAGAAGTCGTGATTAAAACATGCAAATTCAAAAACATGCGAAGGATGAAAGAAATGAGAGAAAAACTGTTGTGAGATGCAACAGAAAATAAAGTAGATGGAAAATCAAGACTTCTTGACGTGAGTTGAGTTGAGTTGCATTATGGCTGTCAGGTCAGCCTGCAGTTGCCTCGCAATGGAGGTCTGCATTGGCTGTTGGACCAAGTCAGCATCATGCCGGCTGAGGGGTTTCGGCAGGATTTATCTGGTTGAAGAAGATGGGATGGGTGGCTGTTGTAGATTGTACACTCATAAAGATTGGATGGTGGGATGTGCATGTGAGAAGGATGTAGGTAGGTCTGTAGGTCTACCTGGATGATTGGGAAATGTTGTACAGTGTATGTACAGTATGAACGGTCCTTTCTTTGTCCTGATTCGAGGGTATCTGTTCGATGAGTAACAGTGTGTATAGTAACTACAACACCGTATTTTGCAATCCTCTGCATCCATCTCAAGTGCGTGTGCATTGTGCAAGGTATCAAACAATGCCACTTATTTCAATGTCGATAGAGAATATTTTGGTTCTTAAAGCAAAGAGAGATATTCAATCGAGCCTACGAATACTCTTATGCTTGAACTGTTGGCTATCCAATGCACGTAATCAATCGGTGTTGGGAGTGTAGCTTATTCATTCATGTCCTGTCGTGAGTCTCGTCAACACGACACTTGAGACAGCCTTGAACTCATGCAGCTCAACCATTTCAATTTACCCATGAGTTAACCTTGGGGAAATGGAGGACCCCGAATTCTTGATGTCTCTAGGGCATAAAATCTCACAATATTGGTTAACAGATTTGACTATTTTCAAGGTCATTCAAGCGGTTCCAAGAATTTATGCAGGGTAACTCGACGCTGATGTCTCCATCCAATCCAAGCCTAGCCCAAGTCGTTAATACCTGCATTTTTGGCTGCATGTGAAGCAGTTCGTCATCGCCATCGTCATAAATCAGTCTAAAATCGAGTTTATTGAAATTTTCATTTATAAACCCCATGCCTCGAAACTCGATGCCCTTCAACAATTAGACTCGTACCATATGGAGCTTTTCATAAAAAACTCGGATCATCCGTGCCGATTCCAAGACCCCTTCTTGTTTCTTTTTCGGATTTCCGAGACAAAAACCGCACGGTCTTTGGAGCAAGGCGGCGTATTAGTTCAAGCTAATTAATCGATCCCGGAAAGATGGGGACATCAAGTTTCCAGAATCTGACAACTGAAGCTATCTCATAGGCTGCATCCTCACAACCTGGTCTAAGTCCGAGCCGACTTGCGATGGTGATCTATATATAAAGTTAGCAGACGTCTCAAAAACAGGAAACTGAACTATTAGTTCATCCGCAATCGCTATTTCTCATCTGCGAAACCTTGTGGCTCTGATCCTGGGAAAAAAACTGAGGAGGACAGAAATTCGACACTCACAATGGCGGACAATCCTCCACAGAGCTACATCACACGAGCTCTCGCAGAACTTGGCCTCGTCTCTCTCTATCACTCTGCCATCGACGTCAAACTTCTATGTATACAGCGATTCATCCGTCTATTTGCCTATGGCGCATCCACTCTCGTCCTGGTGGTCTACCTTCAGGAACTCGGCATCAGCACGACTAGAATTGGGTTGTTCATGACCTTGACCTTGGCTGGAGACATCTGCATCAGCTTTTTGTTGACCTTGTTCGCCGATGGACTGGGCAGAAAGGCTGTTCTTGCACTTGGCGCTATACTCATGACTGCCAGTGGTGTTATTTTTGCCCTTTTTAATAATTACTGGGTATTACTTGCCGCCGCCATTTTTGGAGTCATTAGTCCAAGGTAACGAGACCCCCGGATACCAGACATTTCGCCTACCCAGGAGATATCTGCTAACTCGACTTGCAGTGGGAATGAGATTGGTCCCTTCCGTGCCGTCGAAGAAAGCGTCGTAGCTCACCTGACAGACCCGGCCACTAGAAGCGACATATACGCTTGGTATAGTCTTGTAGGCGCAGCTGGTTCTGCATTTGGTATGATGACTTGCGGCTGGGTCTCGCATCATTTGACCACAAACCTGCACTGGAAATTGGTCGATGCCCATCGTCTTGTCTTTGTGGGCTACGCTGTGCTGGGTCTATTCAAACTGAGCCTCGCTATTTTGCTTTCCAGTGCTGTTGAAGCCGACGCAGCTCCCAAGAAGCGTACTGCTGTTAACAGTACCGGCAACACGGAGACTACTCCTCTCCTGAACCAGCAAGATGCGAATGCTGCAAGCGAGCCAAAGCCCCAGGGTCTCTTCAAGCGCTTGCTCCCCAATATCCACAAGGAGAGTGTGGCTACGGTCATAAGCTTGTGTCTGCTATTTGCCATTGATTCTTTTTCATCAGGACTTGCACCTCTGTAAGAAGGCTTCATATTATCGATGCTTAATGTCCATACTAACAGCCGTGCAGATCCTGGGTTACATACTACTTCCGATTAAAGTTCAACATCGAAGAGGGCAAACTGGGTTCCATCTTTTTCGTTACGAGCATGATTGCGGCCATGTCTACGATTGTGGCATCGTCACTTGCCAAGCGATTCGGTAATGTAAAGGTAAATCTAGCCACGGGCATTGGAAGAAAGACCAAATACAATGCAGAGTACTAACATGAACTTAGACCATGGTTTTCACCCACCTGCCCTCAGCCATCTTCCTCGCTCTCATCCCCATCCCTAATGATGTTCACCTGTCTCTCGTCATACTCGTCCTCCGTGCTTGCACTCAATCCATGGATGTCGCGCCACGCTCTGCTTTTATCGCAGCGATCCTGCTTCCGGAAGAGCGAACAGCCGTAATGGGTTTCATCAATGTCGTCAAGACGACAGCGCAGAGTCTCGGTCCGCTGATCACGGGCGTGCTTACCGACCATGGCCTGTTCTGGGTGTCATTTGTATGTGCTGGTAGTTTGAAGGCGTGCTATGATCTTGGACTCCTGGCCGTCTTCAAGAACCATGAGCGGGAAAGGGCAGAGCAAGACGCTGCATGCTGAGAGACAGGAGACGGATGAAGAGAATCGGGGTTAAAACTACACAAAGGAATAGATAGCAAGTAATTCGGTGTATATCAATCGCTGTGACTTATCCACGCGATATAGGTCGGTTCAGATAGTACTTACTTATACAAGCCCTACGAGTTTGAAGTAGTCCTTAATCACACATTCCTTCTCCTCAGTACATTGTACATCACAAATCCGTCATCTCGCGAGATAGCAAAGTAATGTTTCTGTTTTGCCCACAATTGACCTTTTGACATTGTAAAGACCGTTGCAAAGACTGCTGGAGTGTCCAAGAGGGATTCAGGTGAGTTCTTTCGAGTGCAATGCATCTATTGGATATTCTGCGGCTATCGATGGGGCGAGGACACTATTTACCATCACCCATAAGTGAAATCAACAGAGAGATGCGAGTGTGTTCGAGGAGATCGACTCATTCACCTGTTTCTGGGTGTATATGTCCATGAATCAAGGCGAGTATCTTACCGATATCTACAGAGGGGACGGATGCCTGGTTATTCGTATAGAGACTGTTGAATTAACTGTAACCAATGGCAAAAGAACCATGGAATTTTAGAGATATGTAGCGGCTGTTACAGCCAAGGCATCAACCAACCGAACAGAAAGGTGCTGGCTCAATGTTGTATAATATGGCAATCTCGAATGGAGATTCTTGTTGTCGTGACATGCCTTAGTGTCTTGTATTATGTCAATTGTAGGCTCAAATAAATCTTGAAAATTCTGGTCGGCTATCGTGGTGGATATCCAGGACATATGCTAGTCGAGGCAAAAGGAGAGTTCTTGAATTGGTGAACAAGTGATTGAACAATAAACTTGCCTGAGCAGGCAGGACGAAAAGATACAAGATGTGCGCTTCATACTTCGGAGCAGAAACCAGTTGCCAAGTTGATGCTATCTTCCATACGTATCGCGAATAAATTTATTTTCTCAATATAGGTTGGCTGTGGACAGCAGCAATGCAATATTTTATTCCTCACGCTAATGATGAACATATCACCAAATGGTGAGGTTTTCATTCAACATGCCCCCCGGCACGTTGAGACTTAGCGGGTGAAGTGTAGGTGCCTTAGGCGTGGTTCAGCAAGTCAATGGTGACTTTGTGATTGGCCAGAACTCGATGACATTTTCCTCTCCTGCCGCTCTGTCTCATACTGGAACGCTCTTTCTTCAGTTCCCAATTACATATAACACTTAAGAAAGAGAATACTACCTCAGTACCAAGACAAAAAGAAGGCAGTATCTCTGTTTCTTTCTCAATCATTCACATACGATTGACGTTTAATCTCCTAATCGAGCACAATGGCACGAATACCCACAGCAACACTAAGAGGATATCTACTCAGTGGACAACTCTCCCGTCAAGGTTGCATTCACGCTCGCATTGGCTTTCACAGGTTATCAAGCACTCAGACAATTAGATTATTACATACTGTCCCTGAAACCAGCACTCGAACCACTCCAGCACCTCCAATCTCTCAACCACAGTCAGTCCCTCTGCGGAAACAGCTGAAGGATGAGGCAAAACAGGCCAAGAAGCAGGGAAAGAAAAAGTCCAAGGGAGACTCTCAGACGGTGGATGGCTGGGAATTGACGGTTGGTATTGAGATTCACGCCCAGCTCAATACCGCACACAAGCTCTTCTCTCCCGCGACCACCTCATTCAACGATGAGCCCAACAGTCATGTTGCCCTCTTCGATGTAGCCATGCCGGGCAGCCAGCCACTCTTCCAAAAGGAAACTCTCATTCCTGCCTTACGTGCAGCATTGGCGTTGAACTGTGACATCCAGACAGTCAGTCGTTTTGACCGGAAACACTACTTTTGGTGGGATCAGCCCTCTGGCTATCAGATCACTCAGTACTATGAACCTTTTGCCAGGAACGGACACATCACTCTGCTTGCCCGGGACGGAATTTCACCCCAAGATGGAGAAAGCATTACCGTCGGAATTCAGCAGGTTCAGCTTGAGCAGGATACGGCCAAGACTCTTGCTCAAACTGGCAACGTCAACTGGTTAGATTTTAATCGAGTTGGAGTACCGCTCATCGAGATCATTACTGAGCCACACATGCACCATCCCCGTACAGCCGCGGTCCTGGTCCGCAAGATCCAGACACTTCTGAGCACAGTGGACGCTTGTGTATCGGGCATGGAAGCAGGTGGTCTGCGAGCTGACGTCAATGTTTCTGTTCGAAGGACAGATGGATCAAATCCGTCTCTGGGAACGCGGACTGAGATCAAGAACCTGAGCACCATCAAAGCAATAGAAGATGCCATCATTGCTGAACGCGACCGACAAATTCGTGAACTAGAGGCTGGAAACACCATTCCTAGCGAGACTCGTGGCTGGTCTATCGGAGCTACGGAAACTCGTCGTCTGCGAGGAAAAGAGGGCGAGGTGGACTACAGATATATGCCAGACCCAGACCTGGCACCGCTGGTCATTGGGACTGATCTTGTTCAACAACTACGGGAATCTCTTGCTCTTTCGCCTGACTCGGAGCTCGACTCGCTGATCTCACAGTATGGCCTCACAGCAAAGGATGCCATTGCACTTGTCAATATGGAAAACGGTGCCTGCGTTGAATACTTCTATAGAGTTCTCGCCTCCTTAGAAGAGAAACTCGAAGCCGACGGTGCTGAAATGCCAGAGCTCAAAACGTACGCTGCCCTGGTTGGCAACTGGATCATCCATGAACTAGGAAGGTTGACCACCTACAAGGCGGGACCTCTTGCAGCAAGAGATCTCTCCTTCACACCCGAAGGAGACTGTGTTCAGGTGCCTGACTCCGATTTGTCCCAATTACTCTATCATCTGGTCCGTAAGCAAATCACGGGCAAGGTTGGAAAGGAGCTCCTGTTCGCCATCTACTTTAAGGAGATTGAGGGAGGAGTCACTCAGGCCATTCACGACAACGATCTATGGTTCAAGGAGATTTCAGACGCCGAGTATGAGCAGCTAGCGGATGAAGCGATGGATGGGGAAGAGAAAGTGTTGCAGGAGTTTGTCGACTACAAGAGGTTCCCACAGGGTAAACTCATGTTTCTGGTCGGCAAAATGATGCGTCTTGGTCCAACAGAACGTATCGTTCCTGCGAATGCTGAGAAGGTTCTGAGGGCAAAGGTCGATGCCCTTCGCCAAGTTTAATGCTGCGTCTTGCGGAAACGTTACGTTGAAGTTACGGTGTTCACGTCACCCGGACGGTTGTGTACTAGCACATGTGTCACCCAAGCCATACCAGGCTGTTTCGATGAATAGCAAGCAACTAAGTGGTACTGCTAAGAGAACTATGGCGAACGGTCCGATGGAAGGCTATACAGCCACAATGAACGTGTCACCGCTCGCCTTTTCTTCTACGTACGAAGCGCAACGTAGCAAACATGTACAGTGTATATAGGAATGCAGCGGCGTTCTCTCAGACTATGGAATATTGAACCACTCACGCGACATGTCGAACGGTAAATTCTCAGTGACAAATACCATATCCCTTATTGAAAAGTTTATGGATTCTTCTTTTCCCTCGAGCATCTTTCCTATCTCCAGCAAGGGCAGTCCTCTGCGTTGGACGAGGAAGACAGTGACACATGACGAGATAACGCTGGTGACAGCTGTTCAGGGCGGCAATAGCGATGCGGACGACGACGACAAAGTAGCCATCGTCACGGAAACCAGAACATTTATCGTCACAGAGATTTTGCCCCCTGCGACTCTGTATCCAACACCAATACCTTCACCAACTGCAAGAATAACTATATCGAAACAAGGGGATTTAGAAACGCCCGCCACTAACAAGAAATCGAAGACGACTACGGCTACAGATATGGAGGCACCTCCTGACTTTTTTCATGTACATCATGACTCGAACGCCTTGCCAGGAGGAGTTATCGCTGCCATCGCCATATCCTCTATCCTCATAACAGTCCTAACGGCAACCATAGTCTTGCTATGCATCAAACAGAGGAGAAGGCGTTGGGTTGAAGAGCCTACGACGATCAGGTCTGATAGCACCATGATACAAACTCCACAAGAACTCCCCGCTCCATTAGCAGATCACACCGTCCAGACTGACGACTCATTGACTTTGGAGCCAGATTCGTGGCTCTCCCTGCAGAATATGAGCATCATTAGCGATCCCAGAGAAACGCTTTCGCAAGGTGTCCGATCCCCTACTCCAAGGCCTGCAGTAGCAGAATTGCAGAGTTTCATCCGCGCTGGACAAAAGCCACGAGTGTATACAGTTGGTAGGCGGAACTTTGCTGAGCGTACAGAGACCGCGTACAATGCGAACAACTAGCAGCTAGACTAGTGTCGCCAACATCGCGTGCAGGGTTTGATGGATGATGGCTATTAAGTGAGCACGGGACAGCTTTTATAGAGAAAAGACGGACGCCGAGTGGGATTGCTGAGACGCAGAATTAAGAAGAATTGAATATACATGACAAAAGCTGGGTTCGGAGTGCCCAGAGAGCCTGGCGGTTCGTCTGATCAGGGGCTGGACAAGGTGAAACAGGGGGTTGATAGAGGTGTGTTGAATAGCACAACACGTCCCTTGATAGAACATGGACCTAAAACGATTCTGAAGCATGAACTTGATTCGTAGACTAGAATTTGCCTAATACACTATTTCTTTTTATTTTCTGATGGTTGCTTGTTTCTTTTGATCTTTTCGAAAACGAATATTCTGCCTTTTGGTTTTTAAGTTATTTTTGTATCAGGACTTGTCCACTTCGTTCGCTCACGATGCGACTGCCACACTTCCTTTCTTCGATATTACTCATTCAAGCATGTCGTTCAACTTTCATTGAAGGAGCATCAGGCGAATACTGCATATATCGTCCCTCTTCTCTTTTATCAACACAAAATTTATGCCCTCTTAATGAGGTTCAAGATAAGATAACTGAATGGTCTGGTTGGGCTGGTCCACATGGCTGTCTTGATGGTTATTGTCTCTACTCTAACCCCGGTTTCTCCAATGGTCGAGGAATCGTGATTATTACTTCAGAAGATGATCTGTCGTCGGTGAAAAAGGTTGAATCAACTGAGGGACACAGTTCTGCTTTGACGGGAGGGTTTCACGTTGGAAAGGTACCAGGGAAAGGACTTGGTCTTGTGGCAGATCGAAAGTTCAAAAGAGGTGACCGCATCATGTCCCGGCTACCTGTGGTCTTGGCTCATAAGAATTTCATGGAAGACCCCTCACATCATCAGCGACAACAGCATCTTCTCGATGAAGCGGTAAATCTACTGCCACTACGCACGAAAAAGTTGTTTCTGAGCCAGATGGGACGTTCGGGGGATCATGTCGTCGGTGATATTCTCTTCACAAACACCTTTCAGATAAAACTCGCCGGTCCGGCCAGTTTTCACTATGGGAACTACCCGGAGATATCACGCTTCAATCACGATTGTCGACCCAACGTTGCTTTCTACATTGATGCAAACCTCACTCACCATACCACCATCGTTCGAGACGTTCTCCCAGGGGAGGAGCTCAGTATAGCCTATCTCGATCCCTTCGAGTCACGGTCTAAACGTCAGCACCGTGCACTATCCAGTTGGGGGTTTGGATGCACCTGCGAGCAGTGTTCTTCAGGCGGCGAGGAGAGCGATAAGCGTCTCGAGAGGATATTGGAATTAGGAAATCGGCTGGAGGACCTCGAGGCGAGCGTGACGATGGAGATGGTGCGTGAATGGGTGGATCTGCATGTAAATGAGAGATTGGATGCCAAATTAGCTGAGGCGCTGACGCTGGCTGCGTTGAATGCGAATCTCCTCGGGCAGGCGGATGATACGAGGAAGTATGCTTCACAAGCAATAGAAGCTGGGCAAATTGAGGGTGGGGAGACGAGGGATGTGATGGATATGAGGATGATGGCAGCAAATCCAGAGAGTCACTTTACGTGGAGGATGAGGATAACGTAAATCCCCATGGTCAGGGATGAGTTAAATTGTATTCGTACTTAAAATCAACAGATATGCTTCATGCTGAACAGAAAGAAAACCAAAACGCTAGTGACCAATACCTCACCCACCGCTATACTCTGGTGTTATTTACTTTGCTCTTGATATAGCAGCATCCCCAGGAACTGAGTCAACGTCTTCATACTTTGCCGGTTGGAACTGGAAGTTCAGATTCTCCCTGTCCCTCAGAAACACATTGACCCTCTCGTCTTGTGAGCGCCCAGCCGCACTGTATCCCCTTCTCGCCATCTGCTGTCCGATAGCTCGGTCTGTTTGGTTCTTCGTCTCGAGATACTCCGTGCCGGAAGCTTCTGCCCTGCTCATCTGAGCGAAAGCACCGATCATGCACATCATGACAACGACGGTGGCGAAGAGTCCGTTGGACATGTACAACGGATCTCGAGTCTTGCCGTTGCGGGCATCATACCACCGTTCCCAGTCCTCCCAGGTAGCGTTTTGTGCGGCGCTGCCTTCTCGGTGGCGCCAGGAACGATCGGCTTGGCGCATGGTCTCGTTGATGGTCTGGGGACGACCGCCGGACCAGCCGACGCCGTGGGTATCGTAGAGGTGACGTTTCGACGGATCGCTGAGTAGGTCGTTGGCGGCGACGACGAGACGATAACGTTCTAGGCGGGTCGCATGAGGTATTTCCTCAGCCTCGGGGGTGTGGCCATGTTTATCGGGGTGATATAGCTTCACGAGCTCGTAGAATCGACGCTTAGTGTATGGCGCATCTTTCTTCATACCAAAGATATCATAAGGAGATGGATATTGAGTCGTTGGCCAGTCAGTTGTATCGTCACGGGCAGATTTGGAATCCTTGATGGTAGCATAACGTCGTCTAAGCTGCAACGTTCGAGAATCGGGTCTTGAAGTGGTGAACGAAGTGGCACGTGGTAGAGCTCCAGATAGACCCAGGATGCCCGAAACGGCGGGGAGACAATTACAAGAGCAGAGTAGGGAGAGAGATCTATTTAGCGACATGTCGATGGATGGCTGAAGCCTAATGACGGAGAGGACATGTTCAACGTCCGGAGATGTCAACGAGACAAGGTTACGGTAAATGGTTGTCGCGGGGTGAGCATGTTAGAGCAGGAAACGGGAGGATGGTTCGGTTGAAGATGGAGTCTGTTCCCCACACTATTCGGTGACTGACGTTATCGATAATTTAGCCACACTGGAGGGGTGCTAAGCCACAGGGCGAGCCACATATTTAATGGTGTAGGTGTTGTTGCTGAAGGGCAGGGCCAGTCGAGTTCCAGGTTGTCTCCTCTCTTTGAAGTTACAACAACATCACAATACGATCACAGGTTGTACTGATCTCGTACAATGTTCGAGATAACTCTTTCTGTCTGATTCCATCAGTATTAGTTGTCTAGACGAGTGCTTATAAAGCTCAATCACACTCCGACAAAAACTAATGAATCAGGATATACCACCATCAATACAACTAACGAGTCAAGTTCGACGAGGCTAATCATTTTGATATTCGGCAAGCATGCTTCGAATCCTTATTGCCGACCATTGAATGAGACACCACACTTCGGAAGTTACGGCACGTCGAGATCGCCATCTATCGTCGTCATAACCAACAACATCCAAGCTCAATTCCGCTTCAGGGTAACAACCACTAACTCCTGACTCTTGAGTGATCCTAATATTGCCTTAATGTCACAGAATCTCTACCCCAATAAAGAGTAATCTTTAGACTTTATGGTATTTTGATTCGGTTGACTAAGACTTTGGTGGAATGCCGGTAGTGCCTCGACCTCTGTGTTGTCTGCAGTCTTGAAATCACTCAGTGAGATGGGCGGTGACATTCTAGGTTGGACTACGCTTTATGCTTCCTTGCACTTGACTTTTCAAATCTGGGGAAGACTAATCTTTCTAGACAAGCTACGGACAAGACGGCAATACGAGAATCGATCATGGAGATGTACATGTAGCATCTAGGAAGATCATCTGGCCCATGTGCTGCAATCCCCACAAGATGATGCAACGTGGATGATACTGATACTTGAACAGCGCGACTCTCAGAACCTCGTTGTGCTAGAGTGCTTGAAACCCACCCCAAAGGAAACAGACAGACATTCCAGTCTCATAGCGGAATCGTTCCGGTCTTTTCTCAGTCTACAGACTGCTTTACCAGCACTGTACAGTACTCCACAAAAGATATTCGACCGTGTTATCTCCGTGGACATGGTTTCTATTACAACCATGACCAAGTGCCAGAGATTTCCCCCACAAACATGGACCGAGATTGGGGTTGATTTCTCCGGTTCATGTTGAACATGCTGGGTTTTGACGAGACCCAGAACTCCATGGGAATCCCCCTCACATGAAAAAGTAAAGACTGATGGACGTCTTGCTGGCTTGCTAAACTCACGTTAAAACCATCCTCAACCTGGAGGCCGCAGATGATGTAGGGATGATGGCTTGGCCGGCCCGCTTGACTTGAGCCTCATCAACTACCGACCATGACTTCATACGACCTGTCTTCCACGCTACTTTTGTTCGGAACTTTGAGACCGGCCCGTGCTAGGCCAGAGACTTACCATGTTCACCACGTTTGCATCCCCCCAAGCATACACATACGCACGCACATCTTTTCTCGAAAATGCCACGCTAGGTGCCGAGGTACTCTGCCAAATATGAAATATGAAAATCTCCGTGTGGAACCATCCCCATTGAAACCCCCCCATCCAGCGTGCCGATATATCCAGGACGTCAGGCATAAGCATTGGATTTTTTTCTTCTTTCGGTTTTGGAATCACCAACAAAGGTTCCGTTCCAGCATGCCGTCCCGGACAACCCGCATTAGTTGAAGCTTGTCGGCCATACTGCACTCACCTCGCCAACTGATCTACGTTGATAATTCATTACTCAGAGTCGTTCTCAAGAGATTTCAAATCTTGTAACCCTCCTTGGGTCTTGGGTCACCCCTCCCACCCCAACCCATGGGGTCAGTGCCATGCTATTCATTACGAAAAGCCGATTGGAGTCGGAGCCAACCCCATCGTCATGGTTTGCTTGATTAGAAGTCGACTTTGACCATGGGGAAAAGCGGAGAGTGAGCGGAGAGCGAGCCCTGGATGAGGGCTATCGTGGATATAAAAGCCCCGGATCCCTGATGGATGGATTGCCTTTGAAAATTCAGTCGTAGATCAATATTATTCCTTCTGCATTGCATTCTCCTTTGACTGTTTGCAGGATTCAGTAGGCCAATTCACAGAGTACCTCATTGGGGAACATATCCCAAGCTCAATCATCATGGCTTCTACCAGCCCATCCAATGGAGCAAGCACTCCTACACATTACGGAGAAGAAGATATGCATCATTGTCCTCATCACAGCCACCACCATCAACATGGCTATGGTGGTCGGGGTCCTGCAGTTCCCAAGCCTCATCAGTCAATGGTCTCTCAAGTCTACGATCCTCCCTTCTACAAGGTTGCCAACCCTGGTCCTCTCGGTTTGATCAGTTTCGCCTTGACGACTTTTGTACTCGGTTTATATCAGTGCGGCGCAGGGTCAGTCTCGAGTTTCCCTTTATCTTCCTCATCCTGACTGATGCTAACATGAATGAGAATAGACTTCCTGGTTCCAATCCCTTTGGTGGTGTCGGCCCCGACCAGGCCATCTTTGGTCTTGCCGTCTTCTTTGGTGGCATTGCCCAGCTGTTTGCCGGCCTAATGGAGTTTCGTGTCGGCAACACTTTCGGTACCACGGTGCATTGCTCCTATGGTGCATTCTGGCTTTCCTTTGCCATGTTTTTCGTCCCCGATCTCGGCATCAAGGACGCATACAAGGGGGACGAACGAGCTTACAGCTTCGCTCTCGGTATCTTTCTGATCCTGTGGTGCTTCCTGACACTCGTCTTCTTCATCGCCGCGCTCAAGACAAACATTGCCATCCTCATCGTCCTGGGTTTCCTCTTCCTCGCCTTCTTGTTTCTCAGCCTGGCGCAGTTCCTCATGACGACCCATCCCACGGCCGCGGTCCGTATCAACAAGACTGGAGGTGCCTTTTCATGCATCTGTGCGTTTGCTGCCTTTTATGCTGGTAGCGCGGGTATCATGACGGAGGATACGACATGGGTGCGACTCCCACTTGGAGAGATTGATGTGAAGCCAAAGAAGACCAACATGGCTTGAGGGGGAGTTAATGAATTGATACGGTTTGACACGATTTGAGATATCAAATTTAGTTTAATTATGTACTTGGCCTAATAATCAAATTTCTTGCTTTGATTTATTGATGCCACGCCAGCCATCCATGATGACAGCTGAGACCCTGAAATGTGGGGGACGATGTAATGCTAGCATGACATGACATGATAATACCTAATGACGTCAATTCAACGGGTTCGATGAGTTATCTCACAACAACAACGACGACAACAATTGATATTTGTCAATAATCTTCCAAGTTGGTATTATTTGATAGAGAAATCACAAATCAGAATCACATCGAAATGCTAAATGGTTGAATTCGTCAATTATTCCCCGAACCCCGTTGATGCAAGGCTTGTAATCGTACAGCAGACCACTGTATCGAGTCTGTCCATAAAGTAACTAAAAAAAAACAAGAGCCATTTCGCTTGGACTTCATGTGTTTGTGAGAGAGTCGAGTAGATTCACATCCCACTCCCTCTCATTAATTTCTTTTCTTCTTTCTCTTTTGATCTTCTTCTCTAGATCTTGGTCTGCTCGTTGGCGGCAGCGGCCTTGCCCTTGGCCTGCTCGTTGACGGCGTTCGCCTTACCCTTGGCCTGCTCGGCCGTGGACTTGGCGTCACCCTTTAGCTCCTGTGCCTTGCCAAAGGCCTCGCCCTTGAGTTCCTGGGCCTTTCCGAGAGCTTCACCCTTGAGTTCTTGGGCCTTGGCGGCGGCATCACCAGAGGTGAGGTCCTCGGCGCTCTGCTTGATCTTGCTGCCGACGGCGGCTGTGAGATGAGATGAGATGTTAGTAACTGCTGTCAATGGCAAATTGTGCTTGTTGAATGAGTAAAAGAGGGCATAAACATACCACCAGCGTCGATACCATCGACAATCTTGTCGCTCACAACACGGTCAACCTTCTTTGCGGCATCCTTGACGGTGTCGGTGGCGGTTCGCTGGGCGGCGAAGCTGGTTGAGAAAGTTCGAGGGGTGCGGATGGCGATAGCTCGAGGAGCGAGAGCCATACGGCGCATGATGTTCTCGGTAAGGAAAGACATTGTGATGTTTGTGATTGTGTGAGTAGAGTAGAGTAGAGTAGAGTAGAGTTGTGAGTTGAGAGGGATGGTAGATGATGAAAAGAAGCCTTTTGATGTTGCTTTCTTATTAAAGGTGTTGATGGTGAGAGATGAAGAGGTAAAGAAAAGAAAGAGAAGTAGGAGCTACCATGTACTTATTTGCCTACCACAACCTAACGACAGACTACGTTATATGACGAGCTCTGGCATAGCTTGACTATACCATGATGTCATGCGTTGCGAGGGGGGAGAAAATTACTGGGGGAAGCCACCGACTGGCAAGTTGCACGTGAAAGAGAAGAATGCTGCATGCAATGATGACGCAGTGAGGCTTGAAAAAACATCAGCTAAAACAATTGGAATAAAAAAATTGGGTAATACTGGCAGTGAATAAGGTAGGGCAAGCCTTGGAACGAGATCTAGATCCAGGCCAAGTCCATTCAATATTCTGACGTTAGTGCGAGGAATTGCGGGGAGAAAAGCTCAGCTATGAGCTCTTGTTGTCCGTCCATCTATGCTGGGAAAAGAATGATTGAGCGATTGTTGACATCGAGATCGATCGATTGCGGCGTGAAGCTCTACTCTACTTCCTGACCTCCAATGGCTTGCCGCATTCAAACCGGTATCATGCTCAATCTCGGTCACTAAAACCTCATGTGATGGAATTGATGATATCCTGAGCCCCTTGAGTAGTCTGATAAATCAGTAGACATCATGCTTCCATTGATAGCATTTGTATCCAGTAAGATGTACCCTCGAGGCATGACACATCGGAAGCTGGGGTTGTCATGGTAATCCTCATCTATATAATTTAGTTGTTAGCTGAATATCCAGGTTTATATACCATATTTCTTCATATTTCTTCATAATTCGTCAAATCATCCTCGTCAGTCGTTATTCTTTTCTTCTTCTTTCCCACCATCCGCCGTACCCCGTTGCCCTTTCGGTATTGCCGTTGCCTCTTCAACACCTTCAAGCTCCATGTTCCTAACTTCGAGATTGGCACCTCGACTGGATAACTGCAACCGAACGGGCTGGATAACAGCTCCGTCCCCGTCTGTAATTTCGGCATCGTACTTTTCATCCTCTGCGCCCCGAACCTCGTCTGCAGACGTTCCCACTCGACCATTGATAACATTGTCAATGCGTAGCCGTGGTGGTCCAGAGTTCAATTTCATACCGTTCTTGGGTGGGCCAGCTTATACTCGAGTCAGCAACCCACGCGCACCACCTCACAATGAATGACAGTACTCACATAACAAAAGATCAAACAGCTTGACGATGACCGGACCCCAGACCGTAACAGCAATGATCTGACCATATGACCATCTGTTGGCAGCAAAACTCTCCGAGTTGATAACCTTGGTCAAAGAAACCATGTATAAGATGTTGACAATGAGGTAAGCTACCTCGAGAATACGCCAGAACCAATCTTTGATGAAGAGCCCTCGCTTCTTCTTACCCCAACGTGGCCATCGACCAACGCGGTATGACCCAAACTGGAGGTGCTGGGTAAGATGGTGTTTCCGTAGCGTCCACGCCAGCTGATCAGCAACCAATGCCACAATGGCAATCGTGTCTAGAACGAGAAATGTCATCTTGTATAGCAGGGGATGGGGGAAGAAGCTGAATGCAAGGCCATCTACCCCCCGAGTCGCAGCACAATAGGTTCGGGGGCTCGGGTTGAATCCGCAACCCTCAATTTGATTTTGTCCTTTGAACAATGCAAACGCGTCTTTGAAGTAAATCTTTTGCGTGGTAGCGACAATAGCGAGGAGGTATTCCATGAAGAATCCCAAAAACGTATGCCAGTTGCGAATGCCTTCATTATGTAGACAAACCTGGATCAGGAACATGGGCAAGATGCCGTTCTGACTGACGTGAAATGCAATGGCCGCGTTGGCGATGATCTCACCCCAGAAGGTGCCCTCCTGCGAATTGACGACGATGGCGAGGATAGATGCGATCTGGACAGCAAAGACAAACCAGCACTGAGCTTCCTGGAATTCGACCAACGTCGTTGCAATGGCTATGCTCGTCCGGGACATCCCGCCCGAGTCGCGCCAGATCATGGACTCGATGCGAGTGAGACTGCGTTTTAGCGCATATGGTCTTGGCTCTGTCTTCTTTCGCTTTCCGGGACCTTGCGTGATTTGGACCCAGAGCGTAAAGCCTTTGAGGAGAAGGTAGAGAGATGAGGCGAAGCAGACTTGGAGAACGTAGGATATGATGACCTGAATACAGTTAGTCCCCGCAACCGCCAATTTCAGAGAGAACTGGATGATCATACACCTGGCCCAAAAATATCGGGGTTAATCTCGGCTGCCAGCTCAGGGCAAAAGTCATCAAGGGCGTCGAAGACTTCTTGAGTGGTTGACTCTCCATACGAGAGACGGCCTATAGACTTGTTGCAAGACTTACTCAGACCATCGTTCTCGCATGCATCCTGAGCGCAAGTGATGAGGGACTGAAGTACTGGGTTTCCGTCAAACTCAGCCAGCGTACCCGAGCCCATTATGACGCTGGCATTCCGCTCCGTCTCCTCACTGACATAGTATGAGTGAGCATCTTGGGTCCAGTAGGCGATGGAGGCGAGAGCAGCACAGTTGTAGAAAGTCTCGAGGGAACTGAAGAAGAGATCAGAGCTGTTACAGGCGCGAGTGCAATCGACAGTATTGCCAATCTTGCATCCTGAACTAAAAAGGATGACTTCCTGGCCGCCGTCAAAGTTTGTGCCGAAAAGTTCTTTGAAAGTGATACCGGAGTCGATGTCGTTGGAACCTGAGCCGAAACCGACAATGTCAAGAAACGGGAAGAAGTCGGAGGTCCCCTCAATATTGGAGCGTATTAGAACGATGAGAGGGGTCTGTGATGTGTTTGATGTAGTTGCTGAGAGTTCAGGAGTCGTAAGGGTGGGTGTCGAAAGGGTTTGTGTTGATATTGATGCTGATGAGACTGGTAACGATGATGACAAGAGACCCAGTGAGGTTACTGTTACTGCAACTGGAGTACTGATAGTTGCCATAATGTGGAAGGCGAGCCCAGTTGGTCTTTCCTACAGCACCCAACACACAGTATACAGCGTACAGCACACAGCAGCTCTGGTGGGCAGGTGCTCTCACAACCACAGCTTTACACTCACTACATGTACCTGCCTATAACACGATCAAGGGAAGCATACTTGATTCCATTGACTAAGCCAAAACCACTGTACAGCAAAGACAGAAGAATGATACGTAAATTCCAGAGAGGGAAAAGAGGCTAATTAAGAGGAAGAAATAAGAAATAACGTTAAAAGGGAAAAACCAGGAAAGGAAAGAGAAAGAAAGATTCGAGCAAGGGTTCGACCTTACAAGTCAGAGTCCTCCTCCAAGCTCCATGGGGCGGAATCCAGCAAATTACGACTTGTCCCAAAAGCTTAGCAGCCCTGGCCAGAGCGTCTTAGGGGGGACTTGGCATGGTTTCCCCACAGGGCTACAGCAGTCGAGACGAACAGGGGGGCTATTGCGAAATGCCTGTGGCTGTGCTGTCAGCGCTACTTCTGAATGATGGGGCTGACTGGGTACGGTAGTAGGCATGGATGGAGACATGGACATGGTGAAGGTGTCATGGCAGGGTCAGTGACATCTGTTCAAAGATACGCAATTGATGTTGGTAATAAGATCAGAACTGCAGGACTGCAAGAGAAAGTCTACTTCAACTGTTTCCGCCAGAGTGAATCTTCAGTGAGGACCATGCTGCTGGCATCTCAGTTTGTCCTCATGTCACTGAGTCCTTGGATTAGTATAGTAGTATGGACGGGTACCTATGTAGACGTTAGGGCATACTGTTCAAATTGGCTTTTTCTACTCAAGTCAATAGCAATTCAGCAGATAGGGATTCTACAGAATATACAATATCATAGAGAATAAACCCAATTGATCATGTTCTTCATCACCAGCCAAATAAAACCAACCCCTTCCCTCGGCTTAGACTACCCCCCCATAAACCCCGGCAAAAATGTCAATATACCGACACCAGCCGACACAACGTCATGTTTCTTATATCTACCGAAACCCTTCATAACCTTCCATCCTCCACAAATCAACTACTCCATCCTTCACCCGCCTAACCACAACTTCCAAAATGCCTCCTCGTCTCTCTCCCGTATCCCTCCGCGTCTTCCGCCGCTTCTATTCCACATCCAACGAGCCTCTCATCCGCGTCACTGACATTCCCGCCCCAAACTCGGGCCACATCCGTGTCCTTGAACTGAACCGCCCGTCTGCTAGAAACGCAATCTCCAAAGCTCTTCTTGCGAGCCTGACCCACGAGGTCAACGCTATTCATGAGCAGTACGGTCCCAATGGCGAGGAATTGGCGCCGGTGAAGCGTTTCGGTGGTGCGGCGGGGATGGATCAGAGAGGGCCGACGAGAGCATTGGTCTTGGCTAGTGCTGTTGATACGAGTTTCTGCGCTGGTGCTGATCTTAAGGAGAGGCGGGGGTTCACTCAGCAAGAGTAAGTACAAGTTGTCGGTTATCGCACATGCGCCTCGACGATGGAAAACTAAATTATTCTATAGAACTGCTGATTTCCTTGCAAACCTCCGCGACACCTTCACCTCCCTCTCCCAGCTCCCCATCCCCACCATCTCAGCCATATCCTCCATCGCCCTCGGCGGCGGTCTCGAGCTCGCCCTATCAACACACTTCCGCGTCCTCTCCTCCAACGCCACCGTTGGTCTACCCGAAACCCGTCTCGGTATCATCCCCGGCGCCGGCGGCACCTACCGTCTCCCCGCTCTGATCGGCATCTCACGAGCCCGTGACCTTATCCTCACAGGACGTCGTGTATCCGCCCCCGAGGCCTACTTCCTCGGCATTGCTGACCGTCTGGTCGAGGTCGTCCCCGAGGATGAGCGCGACGGCAGCAACATTCTTGAGGAGTCGAGGAAGTTGGCCTTGAGCGAGGCTGTGAGACTTGCGCAGGAAATCTGTGAGGGTGGCCCAATTAGTATCAGAGCTGGTCTGCAGGCTGTCATGTATGCGAGGGAAGAGATTGAGAACAAGATGTATGAGAGGGTGGTGAACACTGAGGATCGAAATGAGGCCCTCAAGGCATTCCAAGATAAGCGAAAGCCCGTCTTCAAGGGCCGATAAGTTAGCTCTTCATATCAGAACATGTTGAGATAAATCAATTGCAGGGTTCTTCATTATCATGTCACATTCATTGCTATTAACCTATGGGTATGACGCTAACTCAATGCCGTATCCCAACTCCAATTCTCGTATAAAACATCAACATCTTTTTTCTTTTAGGTCACCCTTCTCAAACATGACCAAATCTCGCAACATGGCGAGTGATCAACCTCTAGACACTCCATTTGCCCAAACTCAACCTGATCTAGGTCCCAATCATTCCAACGCCTCCTCAAATTCCCCCAGCATCATCTCGCATTCTGGAGCAACCCATTTAGCATCGGACAACCGGCGTTTCTTGACTGGGCTGCACGCCCCAGACTCTGACGATGAGTCAGAGCTCAGTTCTGGACAAGAATCGTCCGCATCTACGGTCTGGAAGGGTCCACCAGTCCACCGGCCTTCCGGCAGATTGAGCCCATCACCCACCGGCCGACCTGTGCTTGCCCGATTTGGGTTTGAGGTTCTGATCGCAACCTTGAGTAGTCGTGGCCTGCCCGCAGATTTCTAGTCCGTCTTTGTGTCAGGGTATGGAGGTGGAAGGTTGCTACTTGGTGTTTTCGGATCAGATTCATTAGTCAAGACGGTTACATCGCCGTCCACGTCCACATCTCGGCCGGGCGTGGCATGTCGTCGTCGCCTTGGTACATCCACGTACTTGTCCTTGTCTGCGTCGCGGACATAGCAGAGGAAGTACGGTTCACCGCTGGTGCTCAGCGACGAAAGAACCTCGTCTGTGCTGCGGTTGGCCTCGACATTAGAGTCGTTGTACTTGCGCCAAACGTTTTCCTCAAAATCGTGAATCCACACCCAGTAATGGCCTGACATGAGCTGTCCTCGGTGGCAGATGACAGCGTGTAGTCGGTAGGGTATCTGTTGCTGTGAGGAATAGTGTTCCTCCAGATCTCCCTTGCGTTGGCGTAATTCCTCCTCAATGCGATCACGAATCGAAGTCTCTAGTGCCTCTGCACCTTCAGGGTTGGCCGTAGGTTCCAACATTGCGACGTCCTTGCTCTCATTCTTGGCCGCGTCAACGAGTAGGAAATCATCATCGACTGGTCCATCAAATTCCCAGCTCTCCTCCACGTTCAGCCATTCATTATCCGAACCCCCATTCACCTGACTACCTGCATCGTTCGACTCTGCACCCAGCTCAGAACTGAGTTGCTCGAGCAATGCGCCCGTTGGGGGATTCGCTTCGAGTCGCACCTTGAGCGTCTCTAGATCAGATATCCTGCTGGCCGTCATCCAGCTTCGTACTCGTTCTCGAAAGATTTCGGAATCGTGCGGCGTGTCCATATACCGGTCTAGATACAGAGTCTCAGGAATGACCACTGGGTTTCCGTTTTTGCTGCCGTTGGATTGTGTGCGTTGAATCAACACGTGAAGAACAGGAGGCAGTGTTTTGATCACCGTGTATCTGGAAAGTTTGCTTTCCTCGATGATCTGCTGATCAAAGTTACGACCTAGCGCGTCGTAGAGGGAACACGCGCCCTCAGGAGCAGGGAACGCAGTAATAGAGCGGTCGAAGCTGACCTCTTGCTGGTAGTTGCTGTCATCGAACTTCTTGGTGTAGTTGATGGTGGTAACATAGAACGTCTCCATAATCTTTTCGATCTGAATGCCGGTCTTTTCGTCGATATCGGTTGGCTTAATAGCTGCCTGGAGACGGTTGAGAATGCTTCCCATCACCTCCTCCACGTCCTGCTGGTCAGTGCCCGATGATCTCTTTTGATGTTCTAGTGCGTTCAAGACCTTCTGATCCACTGTCTGCACCTCTTCCTCAACATCAGCCATCTTCACATCGCCAGTCGTAGATGACTCGTCAACAGCAGGCTTGGTCTCGGTTACAGTTTCGACAATCCCAGTCTCCGGAGGACTGTCCTCGGTCAGATCCTCGTCGGATTTGATGTCCATCACGGCATCTATGGTTTGGGCTTGGGTGGTCGACGCAGGCGATAACTCAACCTTCTCATACGAACGGTCAGAAGCCTCATCCACGAGGGTTTGCGAACTTGCGATACTAGTAGTTTCAGCCAAGTCAGGCTGGCTCTGACCGGCGGTATCAGCCATCTCGACATCACCAGGACTTTTGGCTGGTGGTTGAGGGGGTGGGCGGGAAGGCATAGGAGGAGGGTCGGATCCTCTGACCGCTTCTGCGGCACTGGTCGTTGGCGTTGATTTGTTAGAGTCATTAAG
>JABFFC010000221.1:0-57592 GCA_013623535.1 Fusarium penzigii | reverse complement strand
GTCATAGACAACCCCCCCCCCCGCCGGGTTCCCCCGAATACTTTCAGACCTTCTCCAGGGGTCCTCAATACCATCATCACACCACCATCGACCGACTTCCCCCCCAAGGACACCACGTCTAACAAGCAACAAGCGAAAGGCAAAGAAAGAAAGCTACAAACGCAACAGGCAAGGGTTTGGAAACGTAGATTTGACTGGACGGACTAGATAGATATAAAAATATAAATACCATTTCCAAATGTTTTGGATTTACTACAACATCGACTCACTTTTTTTTTTTTTTTTCATTCAGTCTACAGCTCAGATCAGCTCAGCCTTGTCTCGACTTACACGAGGTGTCATATACCACAAACACATCGATTTCGATATCTCTCCTCCATAAAACATCCACAATGGCTGCCCTCGCTAAACCCGCTGGATACCCCAAGGTCCTCCCCGTCTTCATGGTCGTCGGAAGCTGTACGTCTTTTCCCTCACATCTCACACAGAGACAAGAGACACACACTCTCTTGTATTATATGCAAACACACAGACTAACATCATTCACAGTCGCCCTCATCGGAACCTACGTCCAATCCCAACTCACAGGCGTTTCCGCCAAGTTCGACCGATCCTTCTCCAAGTACAACACCTCCGAGAGTGAGGCCTCACGAGCAAGGACCTTTGACGGTGCCATCGAGAACCCTCGAACAAGTCTCTTCAACCTCCTCGGACGAAGACAATAGACGAGGCAAAAAACAACTCTCGAACTTGTTTTCAATTTTTTAAACCCACCCACATGAGGAGTGTCTTTGACTTTCTGTCCTTATTTTAAAACACTGTACATACATTTTTTGCATTCTTCAACAACGTCAAGCGTTACTATTTATTTTCCTTCACATATGACGAAGAAAGGGGGGGAGGGGAGGGATACGAAGACACTCGCAGCAGAAAGCGTTGATACCAAATTTACATAAATTCCCATTACAAAACCTCCATACAATCCTTAACCAGAATAACGTTGATGAATTAACGAATGTATTATATCATTGCTGACTATTCTTTATTTACTTTGTGCACTACATAGAAACTTTTTGTTGAATACACCAAGACAAGGTGTCCTACCTCTTCCGTACAGGCCTTCGCCTTCCATCAACAACTGGCCATCATCTTCCATCCAAACAGCTAAACAACCCTGACAGATATGTTGCATGTAACTGTGTTGAAATCTGTACTATCAAATGTGCACCCCATGTGTTGTACTTGAAAAAAACACCCAGGATATATCCTCCGGTATGAGGCAAAAAATAAACACTCAAAAAAAGAAAAACGTATATCCAGAACCCATTTCTTGAATCCCTCTTTGTACGCCCCTGAGATACATCTCTTTCTATAAACTTCCTATACATTACACCCACAATCTCCCTAACCCATCTTCGATCTGGATCCCCAACTGCGATGGCTTTCTGTTTGGCTGGACGATCGTTGATGCTGGTGCGTCACCGACGAAAGAGGAGTATCAGTCGTCCTCTCTGACTCTGTATCGGGCTGTGAGGTGTTGTTGCCGCTGCTGTCACGATGCGTCATCCGAGACGTCAAAGCACTCAGCTTGTCCTTTAGATTACTCGCCCCTGTCTTTCTGCGCACTGGGTCGTGGTTGCTCATGGCCGATGCGGGACGTTCAAGGCCAGTTGGGATTCTCCTAAATCCCGGATTATGCCCTTGTTGTATGGGCACTGGGATGCTGCTGCTCCCAGGGCTGTGTCCGCCGCTCTGTATGCTGCTGCTATACATGCTACTCTGTCCGCTTGCCGTCGATGGGCGTAAAAGTTCAATACCTTGTTGAAGCTGACGGCCGTTATTGTCGCCAATCGGTGTGGGCGGTGTCATCATCAGGTACGACGGAATGCTGGGGCCAGGACCATGGCCGTGGCTGGTAGAGGGACCTGCACCGCCATTGCGGTGGGACCTTCTGCTCGTGATGCTAGAGCTTCGACTTCGGCGTCGTGTTGATATCGATGCTGGGATGCTGCTATGTGTGCTACCCCGGATGCTGCGAGGTGGTGAACGGGAAAAGTCGACTGGTGAGCGGGAAAAGTCCACAGGCGATGTCCCGTACGTGCTCGAGTCGTCGCTGTCGTTGATACTACCCGGGTAGTGTTGAGATCCACCAGAGGACGATGGAGCAATCAACACTGAGCTGTTGGCCAACTCCCGGAGCTTATTCCGCTGTTCGGCGTTGGGACGGTGTCGTGAGAACTTGTTGCCAATGAGAGCACCCGTGTGGGAGATTAGAGCCTTGACGACGGCTCTCTTCAGGGCCAGGGCCAAGTCCAGGTTCGACCATGTCTTGTTGTGCCATTCAATACTCGGCATCCTGAAAACAAAGTCGTGGACATCTTCAAAGTTGCGCTGGTCCTTGCCCTTGTAACTCAGGCAGAGTACCACCGACGGCATCTTGATAGACGCAAATGTCATAAAGTGACTTGCGCGCGTCATCATCTTGGTCAGGTCGTCCGACGGCTGGGGTTCATCATCATTCTGCTTCTTTCCAAGCCCAAAACGGCCACCCCGCTTGTCGCCATCCTTTGAGTCACGTCCATCCTTAGTTGACTGTCCAGTTGATGAACGCTTGATGCCTACTCGCGGAGTGGAAGCAGATCGAAGGGACTCATACGACGCTTTCTTGAGCATCGTCTTTGATGTGCCTGGCGACCGGAATAGACGGAACGAGTGGCCCTGTCCTTCGCCCGTGTTTACTGTCAATCTCTTCTTGTTGATTGGGTCAGCCTTGGTGTTTGACGTCAAGGTAGGACGGAGTCGAAGTTCCAGCGAGCCCGAGCGCGTTGAGAAGCCCGACGATGAGTCCTTTTCAAACGAAGGTGTCTGTGTTCCAGCCGAGTCGGAGATCATGCCATCCTCATCCGCTTCCTGTTCCGCCGAGATGCGACTCAGCATCAAGGGTGACTCATTCTTCACTCCAGACATCTTTTCTCCGTCCAGCCCTGGGAAGATATACTCAAACAAGCGTTTGCCCACTTCGCGCTCCAGCTGGATCTTGACTGGGAACAGGTTGACTTCGAAGCGTTCCATGACTGGAATACCGGCAATAGCTTCGAGCATATACCAGTAAACCCGGATCATCTCCTTGTTCTCTCCCTCGGGAGTTGGGCGTTCGGGGTCAAAGTACGGTGCAATCATCTCTGGATACATGGCGTCGGGTAAGAGATTGAGACCGAGAACCTTACCCACACGGACAAGGTTGGCATGGGATCCATCAGAGTTGTCTGTTCGGTCGTATTCGAGATCCTTCAGCTGCAGCTCTACCAGTGGCTCATTAGAATCTTGCATGAGGTGCCACACGATATCGCGGATGTTGATGTTCCATCTTAGCAGACCAGTGCTGGCAGAGTTGACGTCGTATTTCCTTTGTGATGTTGTGATAGCCTTCATCATAAAGAAAAGCTCATCCTCACAGGCCGCCAAGTCACGCTCGAGGTTGACACGATCTTCCCAGCCCTTTCTGTCGAGATGCTTTGAGTATACCTGGAAATGCTCCTTGATAGCCTCCATCTGTCGGATGCGATGCTGAAGTTTGTGGACCATGGCAGGCGCACCGCTAAGATCGCTGAAATCAGATGCCAGGATGAGCTTCTCCAATCTCTCGCTTCTTGTCTTCTCCAGGGGCTCACTGTACATGAGAAGGTCGAGAACGATAACATATAAGGCGTAGTATTGCGACGAGTTGCACAGCGCCCTTGCTGTCGGGAACTCGACCCAGAGGTTATCCATACGGCTCTCCATATTGTCCTGAGACGTCCGTTCATTGGTCTCATCTGCATTCACCTCATCGTTGTACTTGAGACGTAGAGTGTTGTACTTGTCATATCGGACCATCGCTGACGTCTTCTGTACGATGCGCTTGAAGCCGAATGGATCGGCTTGGAAGTCAAACACAACCTCAATCGGCACCCAGGGCGGCCATGATGATCCCACAGGCGTACCATATTTGCTGCCCACGTACATTGAGACAAGACTTGTGTGGAACCACTTTTGGTGTGTTACAAAGAACTGGATACTATCCATATTCACAAGGAATCGTCGCTGCACCAGGCCGCTGACGTTGTCAGAGATTCTCGCCTTATCCATAACCTCCATGACTTTAAGCTCCATGCCTTTGGCCGTAGCCAAGATCACGTTCTTCTTGTTCTTGTCGCTCTGGAGCTGAATCTGCGGCGCGATAATTCGTATGTGGTAGCTGCTTTGCGGTGTAAATTCCTCAGCAATACCAGTGACTAGATCCTCGATCGATCCTTCGACAACACCCTCAGCATTGGTGTTCCAAGTTGCGCTGGTGAATTTGCGGTTATCGCCAAGGATTTTACGGATACGATCTTCGATGTCTTGGTCATCGTCATGCTGGAAGCTCGACTTGCGGGAAGATCTGCCACGCCTGTCGCTTCCATGGTTGGACTGAGCCTTACCCGGCTTCTTGCTGGATTTGGCCTTGTTCTGCTCTTCCACGATATCCAGGATGAACTTGATGGCAGGACGTGACAGGTAGTATGTGAAACCACGACGCTGACTGTTTTGGTGAAGGTAGCGAAGAACGATATTTCGTAACAAGTTGTTCCATTTCAATTGCAAATTGTGAATGACGAAACGATTGTTGAACTCGCTTTCAAACTCGGACGTGTGCGGAATGTTCATGCTTTCATCCTGGTAGGCCACGGAATCCCCTGACTGCTGACGTCCGTCGTAGCTCCGCGCATAAGTGCTGGATGGTACCCGTGCCTGAGCTTGGCTCAGCATAGACTCCAGAAACTCCTTCTTTTCTCGCAGAACGTAAGTATGCTTCTTGAATGCCTCAAACTCCTCAACCGCCCCGGCATCCTGTGCGTTGGACTTGATGACCTTGAGTTCGGCCTCACCGACTTGACGAGCGTGTGTCTGCATCTGAACACCTAACTGATCCAATCGATCCTGAATCAGCTGGCCTTGTACACGACGAGGATCGTCGTCATGGGTCATGACACAGAAGTGCGTGGGTTCGTTGCCGAATGGGCTCTTGCGGGTTGGATCTCCAGCAATCACACCGTTGATATCAGTTTGTCGGAAATATGTCAGTCGAGGAGCATATGCCAAGGGCAGAATCTTGGTGTCGGGATGCGGCTCAGTTGGTAATATCCAGTCCAGTTCGACAAAGTCGTCCATGTCAATCCAACTAAAGTCATTATCAGGAATGGTAAACTTGGACAGATCAGGCTTCTCGTCGGGCTCGCTCATCAGCTTTGCAATGGAGCCCTTCTTAATAGCTTCAGTTGTCGTTCCCTTCAAGCTGGCGGACACCGCTCGGAGATCTGCGCTGACCAGATCGAGCTGAGCAGCATGAATCTTGATGCCGGACGTCTTGCCTGTATTACCACCGTTTCGATTTTTTCCAGGATTCTTGTTCCCAAGTGTATCAAACTCCTCTCGCCGCTGATGCAGGTCAAGGGAAAAACTGTCAAAGCGGACCTTGAGACCAGTTGCTGAAACAGCATTTTCAGAATAGTCCTCCACATCTTTGTGCTTATAGATGTGACTGAGGAACAGAGGTGCCAAGAGCAGGTTGAACTTGACTGTGGCAAGATGTCTGCCGAACTTCTTGCTGTTCTTCTCCCGACCGGGGAAGAGGCTGCCCTGACGGATAGGGAGTGACAGCGGCTGCCCAAAGAGACCCCACCAAGCAAAGAAGTGCGTGAAGAAGCGTGGAGTAAGGTGTACAGTATTGTAACTACGTGACGGTTCAGGGTGCTCAGATAGCCAGTCACGGTCCGCTGGCGCGCGAATTGCGATGGACAGATGGATATGCCGACTCCTAAAGCCACGCAGAGCATCATACGGAAGACCGTTCTGATCAGGCTTCGCAAAGTGTGGGTTCTTGAGGACGATATCGTAGTGAGGCCGAAAATCGAAGCTTCGTATGCCATCTTCGATCGCTCGCTCAAAGATCAGTCCGGCCATGACCTGTACCTTGCCAGAAAGCTTCATGACAACCTTCTTGAAGCTTGCCTCGGATTTAAAGTTCTCTTCTGGCATGTATCCATTGGTGATATCTTGTCGTCTATCTTGCTCCCGAACCTCTTGACTATAGTCAGGGACAGCAAGGATATACTCACCACTATTGACAGTGATAAAGCGTTTCGGGTCGTTTTCAGTGTTGATACCCCATCTGATATCGTTGCGCCAGCACATGAGAAAACCCGCTCCATTACCGGTTATGGAATAAGGATCCCGTGTTCCCTTGAGCGCCAGGTGCAGATCACCGTCACCCTTCCAGGCCACATGGATCCTGGAGTGGAAGTTGAGCCGGAGCTTATCCCAGAAGCCAACCCGTTCTGATGGATCGAATTGAGGCTTCGTGAACGACTCAATCACCATCATCATATCCTGGATAGCAGGTTGGTAGCAGGGACCCCATGTTATCCTCGTTGGCAGTGAAGTGTTGATATCCATATACACATCGGAGTACGACTTGACAGGTCCTATAGTCCGTCGAACCTCGATGGCAAACGCACCCTCACCAGACCCCCCAGGTAACGAGTTCTGAGGAGGAACCACGTTGACTCGAACGCGGCGAGTTGATTCCACGCCGCGAAACTCCTCTGCTATAACAAAATTTGTCTTCAAGGTAACCGACTGGATTCTGGCTGATTGACCATACTTCATGTGGGGAATATGAAGAAGTGGTAACGGATAGTCACGCAAAGTGCACTTGACCTCGCTCATATCAATGCTAACATGCATTGGTACAAGCAGACTGTACTCCGTGGTCCGTGGGATTCCCTTGCCCATCTTGTACAGGTAATCGGGCAGATCCTTTATTGGGAAAGTCGGTTTGTCAATCACAAAGTGAAGATCGTTGACGGTGACCGCCATCAAGGCTGGTCTTGCTGGTACTTCCAGCAAGTTTTCTACCTCCTCCACATCACTAGGGATCGAGTTGGGTCCCCAGAACTGTTCTCGGGCTTCATGAACGCGGTTCTGTGAAAGCTGGTACGCTCTGTCGATGCGCTTCTTCCAACTCTGGGCATTCATCATATCTAGGTGACTGCGCGCGTAATGCTCCGTCACCTTTGATGATCCATCAACGTGGAAACTTTCCGCTTCTGGGTCATAGCGAGGGAGTCTTCCACGCTGAGAGTTTTGCCGACCGCCGTGACCACCCAGTGCGTCCATACTGCGGCTTCGAGTGCTTGACTGTTGGGCCGTATCAGGTCGTCCACGTGGGAACGTCGACCTTGACCTGATCTTGCTCGTTCCTCTTCGGATCTCTTCTTCACGAACTCTCTTAAGTTTGGTGCGGAATGCGTCTTCTCGTGCCAGACGCTGCGTCTGCTCGATGAGGCCAGTTCGATAAATCATACCCAACTTCCACTCGAAGCCACCATCCTCGAGCTCAAAGAGAAAGTTGCGTGTTCGTACTGACACCTTGGGTACGGTCTTGGGCCCTTCTGGCTTCTTCTCAAGAATGTACTCGTTCGTCCCAGTCTTGAATCTGTGATGTAGCTGTTGTACAGCCTTAATGACGTTGATAATGTTATCACTGATGCGATTGACAATGACTTCGTGTGGTACCGCCAGACGGACTGCCTCTGTGACAATGTCTACCATCTTTTCTTGGACAATAGTACCGTGATGCGATTTCCTCTTCGACTCGCGGATATCGAGACGACCTGATTTGATACTGGCAACTCTCGACCACACGTTGCGCATGCGTGGAGGTTCTGTGTAAAGTCGAACAAGCTTTGCTGCAACATACGGTGTTGACCATCTCTGACGTCCTACTTCCAAGCTGTACATGTGCAACAGCATGGCTGGGTCGTGGGGCATTTCAGCTTTGAGGGAGACGTGAGCTGCTTTAAAGTCTAGCGTAAATAGCTCTGGCGCAACGGTCGTTAAGCCGTCAGCCAGATCCTGAGATGCAGCTGGGGGCGCCAACCGGTTGGTGCTTGGTGCAAGATCGTGAAATGTCCCTTGCTGTTTTGCACGTGGAACATCGCGGCCAGTCCTCATGAATGCCTTTCGTAGCGTCATCACGGCTATACCAAGAGCATAGTGTCGATACAGCGAGTAGTGTGCCATGATCGTCCGTACGATGACCTGAACATTGAAAGTTGGGCCATTCACGTCACTTGCTGCGCTCAGGGAGAGTTCGAGCTTGGGTATCCTGAGGAAGGGCTCAGGCTCGAATTTATCTATCGCATCCATAATCTGGGCTTCGATGCCTCGGGCAAATATAGTGAGTCGGCGTCCATCACCCGTGGTCTGTGGGTTCTTCTTCGGCCGTGGAGAAGAGGGCGGGTTTGGAGGTGTGAACTCAGAGTCGGAATGATTTACAGAGCGACTGTTGGCACGCCTCCTAGACATACGCCGTTGTAATCCGTCAAGCCTTTGAGCTCGGTACTCGGCGGACACATTGTCCCAATGCAAAGAGAGACCCCTCGTATCGTCAGATATCTCCTCATCAATACCAGCGAGCTCCACATTGAAGTCTGTCGCATCGAGCTGGGCACGCAACAACCATTGAGGCATCGATCGCAAGAAGTTCTTGCCACCTTTCGGCCGTGAAACCTTGCCTTTGTCTGGTTCCACATCAATTCGAAGCTCTCGGACAATCTGGCGCACACCATCTGTGATTTCAGGCCTGATCATACTAACGGAGGCCGACTGAAGATTTCCAGTTATGTCCACGTATACATCTGGGCGAGCACCTAGATGGACCTTGAGGTCAAGGGATTCGGCAGTGATCAAATTGAATCGCTCTCCATTATGAGTCTGGTAGTAAAGGTCATGGTTTTGTAGTCGGACAGATCCGTCAAGTGAATAATGCAACTCATCTACCACGGAGTGAGATGCCTCCACGTCGAGAGAAATAGAGGAGATGGATGAAATGATGAGATCGAAATCGTCGGGATCTTCGGTCTTTTGTAAAGGCTTTAGCTTGATGCGAACAACTGGCTCATGCATGGAGAATTTTGCATTGGCTTTAGGAAGAAGACGGGAGATAAGGTGGTGGTTGTTGGTTTGCGATTTAGGAGCTCTGGGCTTCGATTTAAGGAGAGCGATAAGTATCGGTAAATGTCGAGGGTCCAGGTCAACCGAGGGTGATGTGACAACTGAATTAGCAAACATGATGTTGGCATTCCTCTCATCGATGGTACCGTCACGCAGGACTTCGACGGTCTTGGAGAGAAGAGTCGTCTTGACGGTCGTGGTCGCCATTGGTATGTAGAGCAGTCGCTCAGATTGTCCATGGCCATCGTCGAAGCCAACAGAGATGGACAAAGCAGCGGCCAGTGCTTCGTGTGCAATAGCTTCGGCGGGGAAGTACATTCTATGTGCTGGGGATTTTGAGTCCAGCTTGTGCAGATCAATGCCAACTTCCTTCATCGCAGCGGTAAGGAGAATGGGAGTTGACCCTGGCCGGATAGAATGCACCTTCTTTGTGAGTCCTAAAAAGCTGACGGCAAACTGGATCTCTTTGACGCCCCTCAGAATAGAGCTGAAGAATTCTTTCGAGTCGGAGACTGTTCTTATGAGGTCCTCGTTCGTGCTGCCTGGGTCATCCACCTCTTGCATAACTTTGCCCAGGAAGATATCAACAGGCTCATCAACGCTTGGGCCTTTGGCATCGTTGCGACATCTCTTGAAGCGTGCCATGCATGTCTGCAGCTCATCGACTGGAATGTGTAATCGACCGACTTTTACTGCTACAGCTGCGTCTCGTAGGCCTTCTCTCGATTTATATAGGAATCCGTGGACATTAAGGAATAAGTGATCGAGAACCTCCATCGATTCATTCCCATCGGCGGTAAATAACACACTGCGAATCGTCATTGTCCACTCGGCTTGTCGGTCCTTGCTCTTGGTATTTGATTTTCGAGAAAAGAAGCGCGCACGATCGACCATCTTGCGTCTCGTGTCGACGGCCAAAGTGAAGCTTCCCACCTGGACATTACCCACATCCACAATATTGACGGCTGAGTTAGTTGCGACTATATCCACCATCTTAAGCCAACTAATATTACGGTGAAGTCTCTTGATCTTTTCCTTCGCATTCGTCAACTTCTTCCATGTTTCGCTTCGAACGACGGTGCTCGTAGCTCGTCGAATGGGTTGCGGCCTTGGTGGATGTTGTGTCTTTTCGTCGGGCTTCTCCTTTTTCGTGTCTTCGGAGTCGCTAGCCTCAGTATCGGCATTGTTCGCCTTATTCCCTTCCAATTCTCGAATGTCCAAAGTAATAACCGGCTCACTAAGGACAATACTCAGCCATGTTGGTTGAGCAAAAGTTGGCCTATGGACGTTGAGGCCCAGGCCTCTGATTTCAATCCTACATCCATCTCGAGGTGTGTACGCGAGTCGACGTAAGGAGAAGTAACCGATTCTTTGAATAGATATACCGGTGATTATTCGGAAAACAGCGAGGAGGACGAAGGAAGAAAGGTATAGAAGGACGAAGAGGCCGAATAGAAATGTTGGATTGAGAAGGGCCATGTTGTCAGGACTCGGACGAGCCACTCCCTCCAAGATAACTGCACAGAAGCAGCAATATTAGCAATGCGCCTGCGCAGTGGCGTGACAGCACAACCCAACTCACGTTTTCTTTTGGCTAGAGAGATGGCATTTCCTCCTTATTACGCAGAATGTCGCTGAGGACAGGCTATTCCATCGCCGCTGGATTCAGCAGGGTTATACAGTTGGGGGGTGCCGTTTTTGCCGGAGAAACAAGACCGTCGGCCGCGTTGTTGTCTCCTGAGGTCGAAAGCGCACACGGGCGCAGGTAGGATGATTGGAATAAAAATAAAAATAAGAAAAGAAGTCGAAGTATGTAAACAGATAAGGGAGCTCAAGGTTGCTTAGCTCTCGGAATATTCGGGCTGGACCTATGTTGATGGGCCGTGGAGGCGTTCAAGTCAAGCTCGAGTTAGGGTGGGATCTACAGAGTACGAATCTAGCGATTCCGTAACTGAAAGGAGGGAAATGGGCACACTAATTGTGACGTCAAGAGGTAATTTCCCACGGCACAGTTGTGGTATGGATATGATTAGAATGCCAGCCAAACTGGGTTGGTCCTGTCAAACGCTTGTAGGACGACGTTGAAGATGTTACGACGTCTTGGTGACCAAACGTTGGAGCTTGTTGATTAAGGGAACAACAAAAAAAAAAGGGCCACATGGATATGTAATGTAGAAGAATATTAATTAATTAGTGATGCCCATGGGTCATGGTCAATAGCTTAGCGATCGTCTAGGATGCAACACCTTTAACAAGCCTCCGTCCCCCAAATCCCCAACCTGTGCTCACTCTGCTCAATGCTCAGTGCTCACTAATGAGAAAAGCCCCATCAAAATTTGGGATGCACATTTTTGACTCGTGGTTCAAGGAGGGAACTTCCCTCCCTTCCCGGATGCTAGGTTCAGCCCCTGTTCCAAGCGGGAAAGCGTCCGTCCACCAAGTAGCAAGTAGGGAGGTAAGTTACGAATTACAATGCTTCAAGTCAGCACTGTTGCTGATCAGGGAAAGTGGGAGGGGGAACGAGCGTTGGGCAAGTGCTTTTTTCATCTCAGCCTTATCTTATCTTTCCAACTTGACAATTATCACTGGGTACGTCTGCGAATCAACAAATGAGCCTCTAGCCATCTCTTATCCAAGCTTCTACTTCCATTCCATACCTACCACAGTGATGATGAATAAGGAAATACACCTAATCATTCTATCCCACATCTCACGGTGTCTTTCCGAAGAACTCCGCGGCTTGATACAGGTGTTAAGCTGTTCCTTTGCCTAAATACGTTTTATTTCCGAAGCTTTGCTTTAGTCAATATCCGATTCGTTCGTCGTGCCACCTTTCATGATACACCGTCCCAAGTCATGCGAAGCTAATACTGCCAACTAACACAACAACAACAACAACAAACACAGTCGGTGTACGGTTTCCCTCTAAGCAATGGTAAAGCTGTGGCACGTGTCATCATGTCGTTGATGGCTGTGCCTCGTATGTTTGTGAACTGTGTGGATATCCCCTTGGATCTTGATGAATATCCGAGTACTTGGCTATCATCATTCTTTCTGGGCTTTCGTATGACATCGGTAGTTTCTACAGTCTCATCACATACAATATTCATACCGTTAAACTTCAACGAAATTCCTTTTATGTGCCTGCCATGCTTACTTCTCTCATGTTCTATACTTATTTTTCAGATCTGGACATTGTGCGTGAGCGTGGCTTGCCGAGTACGATTCAGGTGCTGGCAAAGCGTGTCATGTCTCATCCACGTAGGACATGCAGAACAAGTGTAGCTCAACTCATTAACCAATATGACCAAGGTGCCTCGACCAGAATCATGTCGAATACGAAGTATAACGATCAAGGCATGTAACCAGATACTGTTATACATCTTCATTTGATTCATTGGATCTATTTTTTTTATTTTTTTTACAAGTCTATTGCTTGAGATATCATGGAATGCATCTAAATTGTCGTTGATTCAGCTCTTCGAAGGGATATCACTCAACGATTCTTCCTTGCACTTCTGTCTTAGCTCGGCAATTCGATCATCAATGAGAGCAATGTCAGCCTCCACCCTCAACACCTTTTCCGACATCATGTCAATGTACTCCTCGTCTGTAAGCTTCTTGAGAGGACTCCATCTTGACCAGAACCCTTCGTCGTTCTCCTTCCTGACTTTCGGTTGCCGCGATGCAAGACTGTTGGCAACAATTTGACCTCCAGCTCCAAAGAGGGTCCATACAAACATTGCCGGGACGATATTGGAAGGGCCACCTGATGTTATGTTAGCCAAGAATTGAACCAGAGTCGAAGGGGAAACAAGCTTACGGATGAGACCACCCATGGCACCGGCAACTGTGCCGGAGAAGGCGCTCACTTTGGTCTTGTCAAAGTTTGACATCCGATCTTCACCACCCCATGCCTTGATGGTGACGCTCCTTGTGACTGCATGTCCGTCAGTACACATCCAAGGCATTTTGTGTCACGTCAAACACTTACACCAGAAGCTAGTTCCAAGGGTGAACCATTGGAAGCCAGAAATGGCACCCCAAACGATGGGGTTCGTTTCCTTAACAATTGAGCCACCGACACCTGCCAGAATACCAGCGGTTCCTGATATTGTCAGTGCCCTCCATCCATGGGTTTGTTTGAGCAGAATTACCAGTCATGGCTCCAACTTTGAGAGGGGGGAGAATGAGGTCTGCAACTTCAGGGGCAAACAGTCCTCGAGATGAGTAATGCCGTTGCAGGGTTTGAGTCTGAGGACGCCCATTGTCCGCCATTGTGAGCAATGTAATGAAATAGACGTTTGATTAAGAGTTGGGTATAAAAAGGGATGTCAACGAAGAAGGCTGGGAGGATAATGAACAAAATACAATTATAAAAGATACATCGAAGAAGTGAAGAAATGAAATTACATGGCACTCAATGCTTCGTCCTCGTCCTGCCCCGGTCTTCTTCTGGTCGTGCGGTGAGTAGCCTTAGACACAGCCTAACGGACCTTAAACAGGACGAACTGGTAGATTGTAGGCCTAGATATCGTTCCGTCCTGAAGTTCTTGTTGATTCGGTATCAAAAAATGTTCCAATGATGTTTCCGTAGTGGAGACTGTAAAAACCAGAACCCCCGTGACATGACATCGGCATGCCGCTCTGGCCCAATCAGACTGCAGATACATGGGCTGCTCCTGCTGGTGAGGAAATCCTGCAAGCGAGAATAATTGGAAGGGGCTCTGGGGGTCACTTTCATAAGAGAAGGGAGTCGGTTCGAAACAAGGGCCAAAAGGGGACTAGTGGCTCCCACTCTCCCACTCCAAGCCGGTCAAAATTAAGGCAACCCTCACAGGCGCCATCATCAATTTTCTTCTACGCCGAGCAATTTTTATCTCGTCACCCCCCCAGACACGACTATACTTGTCGGGGCCAGTTTATCACTTCGCGACCGCCTCGCTTTCTTCCCTCGAATCCGAATTCCTTTTCTTCATCTCCGGTTTTTCGGCGATCTAGACAAGTCCAGCTCGAGAGGAACAAGCCGCCCCTCCCCCCGGTCGGTTTCTATCCTCTGCAAACCCACGCGCATCGATCGTTAAATCGTTGCGTACAGCCACCAAATCGCAATCATGGGTAAGTGATGGGAAGAAGGGTCTTTGCCTTTAGCCTCTTGTTCAGCAACAGTCATGCTAACCGCCTCTCTTGTCAATAGCTCCCAAAAAGAAGCAGCAACAGCAGACTATGTCCCTTGGGGACTTTCTGTCTGATTCAGGTTCGTGTTGCCCCTCGTCCACGGCGCATTGCTACCATACCCCGCCACGCTTTGCACACGCCGTGTTGCTCCTCGACGCCCTCATACTGATATCATGATAGGTTTCGGTGGAGGTTCCTGGGCCGATGAAGTAGAGGAGACCTCTTACGGTATGTATATACAATCCCACCCAAAACTTTTCGTGGCCGGTTGGCTAACCAAATTATAGTCACTGGTAAGGCGCCATTTTTTTCATACCACCATGTCGACACGAACACACTGACCTCAGATTAGGCACGCAGGCTCTTCCCTCGACCGACCGTCCTCGCTACGGCGGCGGTAACACCTCATCCAGCTGGCAGGATCGAGGTATGTAAACGTCGCACCTAAATTATCTCACACGCAACTGACCACATCAGGCTATTCTGTCCGTGAGGCCGCTCCCCAGCCCCTCCCTACAAAGCCCCCTTATACTGCCCATCTGGGTAACCTGTCATACGACGCTACCGAGGGCGCTATCAACGATTTCTTCACTGGCTGCGAGGTTGTCAATGTTCGTCTCATCGAGGACCGCGAGACTCAACGCCCCAAGGGTTTTGGCTATGTCGAGTTTGCGACCATTGACGGCTTGAAGAAGGCTCTTGCCCTTGACGGAGAGCCTTTTGAGGGACGAACTGTCCGCATTAAGGTTGCCGACCCACGTAAGTTGCGTCCAAATCCTTGTATAGAGAAGTGATGTTAACGTTTCCAGCTCGTGGTGGTGACCCTGGCCGAGGTGACTCCATCCGTGAGATGGGCGATTGGACCCGTAAGGGACCTCTGCCTGACGCTCCTTCGCGGGGTGGTGGTCGACCTGAATTTGGCGAGCGCCGTGCTCCCCGTGATCCTGCATCTTTCGAACCCCGTCCTACCCGAGACTTGACCTGGGAGCGACACGGCCCCCTTGCTCCTCTTCCCCCTCAGGAGCGCTCCGGTTCCCGAGATGATGGACGTCCTCGACCATCCCCCGACGGTCTTGGAGAACGCAGCGAGTCCTCGCGCGGAAACCCCAGAGACTCTCCCGCTTGGGGAGAGGGACGTGACGGTGGCTCTCGTCCTCCTCGACCTCAGCCTGAACGAGTTGCCACTGCTGCAGACAAGGACATGCAGTGGAGGGATCGTATGCGTCCCGATGCCGCGAAGGTTGTGTCTCCCAACGACAGCGCTCCTCCTTCGCCCGCTCTCTCATCAGCAGCCCCTGCTCAGGGCGGCCGCCCTCGCCTGAACCTCGCCAAGCGAACTGTGTCCGAAGCCCCCGACGCTGCTTCGCCCTCGGCCGGCTCGGACTCCAAGGCCAGTCCATTCGGTGCTGCTCGCCCCATCGACACTGCGGCTAAGGAGAAGGAAATCGAGGAGAAGCGTCTCCAGGCTCAGCAAGAGAAGCGTGAGGCTGATGAGAAGGCCAAGGAAGAGAAGCGCCTCGCTAAGGAGGCTGCCGCCAAGGCAGAGGCTGAGGCTGAGGCTGAGACTGCTGCAAAGGAGGCCGAGGAGGCTGCTGCTGCTGCTGCTAAGGAGAAGGAGGAAATTCCCGCCGCCGAGCCCAAGCCTGAGGAGCAGGCTGCTGAGCCAGCCAATGGAGAGCAGAAGATCCCCGTCCGAAGCCGCGAACCCCGCGAGCCTCGTGGCGATGGTCCTCCCGCCATCAAGTCTCGTGCTAACGAGGCATCCAGCTGGCGTTCTGCTTCAGGCGACCAACGCGGGCCCCGTGGAGGCCCTGGACCTCGCGGCGGCCGTGGTGGTGGCCGTGGACCTCGTGAGCCACGAGCTCCTCGTGCCAACGGAGGTGCTCCTCAGTCTCCCATCACTGATGCACCCCCTACTCCCGTTACTGACGAGGATGGCTGGACCACCGTGCCTAACAAGAAGGGCCGTCCCGGACGCGCTTAGAGAGCGGAAATGATCGGTCCCGTTCTGTCCCGCTTCACGAATTAGAACACAGCCAGTTCAAGATGACTCTCCCATACCTGTGCGACACGAGACTGTCGCTCATAAAGGGTGTCTTTCTTGCGCTCTTTCCTACTACTCTTTCCCCCTGCCAACGAATCTCACCTCTCGTCGTTTCCTCTGCAGTATGCGGTTGTCTGTGGACATGATCTATGATGATAATGGGTCATGATTCGGATGTTTGATATGACAGTCTGGTATTGCTTCTAGGGCCATTGGTAAAACTTTTGGGAGCTTTTGGGGTGGCTATAAAACAAGCTTCTTCTATGCCCTGGTTTTGTACGGCCACGGTGTCGCGCGTGTGTTTCCTTTTCCCCTTGCACTTTTGTCGTCCAACATCCGCCTCTCTTTTCTTTGTTGCGCTCGAAACGAAGACAAGAAAGAAAAGAAGAAGCTTTCGATGCTACCCTCCTCTACCTCTCCCTTTCTCTCTCCCACTTGTGCCGCTTAGAAGGTTGCATGGATGGAACGCTCCTTTTTTTTGAGCATTTAAATTCCTTCACCGGCGTTTCGAGACAGAAAAGTAAAAGCAGAAGAATGACGGCGAATGGAATGAATGTATGGTTGGACGGAAATGTGGCATTGCATCTGAAATGATGACAGCTTCCTTTTTTATTATTCTCTGTCTTTAGGTTGATTTCGTTGTCTAATCGTTGCTTGACTTTGCCCTCTCCTTGTCGTAAAAAAGTGCTTTATGTTGTTTTTGAGTGAGAGAATTGGATGGGAGAGAGAGAGAGAGAGAGAGAGGGAAAATAGTGAAGGGAAACGGGGAAGGGTCAGGAGGAAGAAAGAGAGGATAGGATGGCAAAAAACGGAGGTGATTGAGTGAAAGTAGGGGAAAACAGGAGCAAAATACTTGATGCTGTTTTTATTTCGAAAGAAAGCGGTCATGCTGTGCATCTCTTGTCGTCATAATTGAGCACATATTCATGTGTTTGCGTGCATGCTCTTGTGTTGTGCCTGTGCCTGGGTCTGTCTCTTGATAGTCAACCCCTGGGTATATCTCTAGAAAGAGATACATGGTGATATGACAGTCAACTTACCAGATATGCGAACTCTTCACGATTCATCCTTGACAAGCCTAAGCCCCTCGAGAATATTCCTTCTCACACCTTCACTTGTAAACTCCAAATCCCTCCCGTCCTTGAACTTCCTCCCCTTCACCTCCTCCTCTGTTACCCACGCAAACTCACTGTGCTCCTCGTCACACACCCTCACATTCTCCGCCGTTTCCACATCCATCCACAGCGTCAACTTTCCCCAAACTTGCCCCTCCGAACGGAACGTACACAGCCCACCTTTCATCTCAAGATGCGTCTCCAGCGGATCGTCCTTGACCTCCGCATCTGGCGCTGCTAACCCAACTATTCTCCGAACGTGGGTGGCTCGCAGGCCCGTTTCCTCCCAGAGCTCTCGGACGGCGGCGGAGATGTAGTCTGCGTCAAGGGCGGAATCTACACATCCTCCCGGTGTTTCCCATAGGAGAGGCCAGGAATCATGGGCGGCGCGGCGGAGAAGAAGGATTTGGTGATGGGTGTTGGATATGAGTGCGCCGGCGAGGAGGTGCTGGATGGTTGGGTTGGAGGAGAGGAATGTAGCGGGGGAGCAGGTGAATGGGTTGAGGGAGGGGGAGATGGTATATGATGTTGGAGGTTTCTCGTTATGTTGTGTCATGATTGCGAGAAATATGATATTTAACCGGTGATGGTGGGATTGTAAGCTGTTGTTGCACGCAATAACAGGAGTGAAGTCAAGTGGATAGTTGGGGATGAGTAATACTTGCATTTACCGCCTGCATCAGAACAACCACTTGCGAATCATGTCCCAGAAGGTCCCATCGTGAAAATGCACTTGACGGGATACTACAAACACCTATTGGATACGAAACCGGGTACATTTTCAGGTGACAAGGTAGCACAGCTGCCAAAGTGCAGAAATACACAAGTCGACAGCCTTGTTAGAGTCTCACGGAACATGGACCGATGTCCCGCCCTACAAAGTATTTGGGTAAGTTACAGGATAAACTACCCTACTGACAGGAGATGGTGAGACGAATAGAGGAAGAGTTTGAAGTGAAATAAATGTTGCTTGTGTTACCACTATACACTAATCATCCCAAGGCCAATCCAGCCTAAACGCCTCAGCTTCTATACCTCCATACCCATACACCATCGAAGAAACAACTCGCAAATTGAACAAAAAAAAATGATTATTAACATCCAGGCTCCCATAGACCAGATTTATCAAGACATCTTAGCTCCCATCTCTTCCCTCTCGTACTCGTCCCACTCATCTTCCTTCCCAAGCTTCCTCCCAACCCAGATTCCCACAGCCGTCACCAGACTACCCACGAGGAACCAGCCCTCAAACCAGCCATCAACGAAAGCTGGGCTCAGTGCCCCGCGAAGCACACTACCTACTGCGGAGCCCAGCGCAGAGGGGAGTTGACTCCTGAGCAGAAGCGCTGCTGAGATGACGTAGGTCGCTGCGACCTGTCCGACAAGGAGGGCCAGGTTTGCTTGGGCTTGACGCAGTAGCCCGGGAGTCCATTTTGCGAAGAGGTGGAAGGTCTGGACGACGCTGTTGGCGCTGGCGAGGAGAATGACGCCGCTGAGGGCGAAACTGATAAGACGAGCCCACGCCAGCTGATCAAGCTTGGGGTCCCAGTGACGGGCGAGGAGGCTGAGGAAGCGGTTGATGGGGTCTGTGCTTGCGAAGCTCGCTGAAGGTGACGAAGCCCGACGGAACGTTGTTATAGTCGTTGCGGCGATCCTGTAGATACAATAAATGCTAAAGAGCTGCGACGGGATCAAGCAGAGACGGCCCAGGGGTGTTGAGGCACGGATCGTTGCTGCGCGTTGACTCTTGAGCATGGATACACCGGATGCTAGGTTTGCCTCCATGGATTCCAGACCGGCAATCTCGACACGGAGGGTCTTGATCTCGACCTCATCGCTGGATGAACCGCGTAACGAACCCATCACTTTTCCAACTAGCCCACTACCCTTGGCTGTAGATCCGACCTGGGCACTTGATACCTTGCGCTGGAGATATTGCAGACGGTGACGCTTGGTAGCGAGCATCTCGTTGGTGGCATCCAATCCAGCCTGTTTCCGCGCAACATCCGCTTCGGTGACGGGTCGCTTTCTACGAGCCGAAGCGTCCATGAAGATGTGCCAGGGAGAAGACACAGAGGCAAACCCAGACAGAAGAGCCATGAGCGAGATGCCAACAACGCCAATACGTTCCAAGCATCCCCTCGTCAAGGCTTCCGTCAAACTGCTGCTTCCATTGCTAGAACCTTTGCCTATGGCGCCCTCGGGCACAGCTTTTCCAACCGACCAAAAGAGAAATAGCCATGCGGTGAACAATGCAAACTGCAAGCCCCAAGCAACTTTCGGCATCTTCCCCTTTCCATTTCTCTGAAAATTCCATCCCGCACTCGACACCACTCCCCGGCACTCCAACCACGGCACTAAGACGACCAGTACGAACAGCAATCCCGGTACTGTGACCCTCAGCGCAAAGTTTCTCGCATCCGTACTGAACAACTCGATGATCTCGTCGAGAATCAACACGCCCAGCGTCGCCGCAAGTCCAATCGTCACACCAAACGTCCACGCCGCACTACGACGTCTCCAACTCTTTGCGCCGTGCTCGGCGTGGACCTGACGTAGCGCGGCGGGCGCATGTGAAGGAAGGACGTGGTCTTCGCCATCGCGGGATTCGGCGGCGCTGTCAAGACGAGGGTATACGTGTCGAACGACGAAGATGGAGACGAAGGCGAAGACGGCGAGGAATGGGAGGGAGGAGATGACGGCGGCTAGGGTGATAGGTCGTGGAGCGACCTCGCATGAGTCCTCCCCGCAACTGGAGAAGGGCCACATGTTGAAGAGGTATATAATGTGGTGTTTCTTTCCAAGGGAGTTGTTGTCGTCTCGTCGATGGTGATTGTGATTGTGATTGTTGGTTATTAAAAGGAATGAGACGTGATAAGGAGTGGCTGGTGTATTTCGATTATTCCAGGGATAGATGGATGGAGAAGATTCGTCGCATAATTCGGCAATCAACGACAGGATTATATCAAAAGAGTGTACGTCGTTATCGTTGCCCTGTTTCTTTTCTTCGTTTTCGCAAATGTACGACTTTCCAACCCTTTCTTCGAGAACCCCTCGTAAACGTCAATGCCCCCTTGCGCAGGGAGTGGAAGTGGGAGTGGGAGTGGGAGTGACAAGGTTTCTAATGCCCGTAGCGTCCCACCTTTCGGGTTTGGTTTCGAAAGACGCTACAAAGATTATTGAAACTTGTCTCCGGCAATATGATCAAGTCGTGGTTTGAGAAAAAGTCGCACGATCTGGGTATTATCGAAACGGAATAGTGGGTTTAATTAAAAAGAAGAAGAGAGTAAGATTGTTCAGGCTGACGTGGACAGGGACAGGTTGTTGCTGATGCGCAATTCTGAAGTAGACATGGGTAGTAATGAATGGGCAGGGTAGGGGTTGGGTCTTCGTCACCCATGGACTATGGACCATAGTCTATAGACCCATTAAAAAACATGTTCAGGGGTTTGTTTGCCTTCCATTGGACTCACGTGCATGCGGACATCATCATGCACCAGTCAGTACAGTACCTACTACTACCTACTGTACTGCACCACAAAAGTGTCATTTCACCAATAGGGTACCGTCTGCATAGAACCAGACTATCACCAAAACTGTCTCAAGCTGTGTTTCACACCAAGCAATCACAAGTTCGTTGAGCGATTTCAGACACATAAATGCTACATCCCTTGCCTTGTTACCTTACCAGGAGACCAGCAAGTACACACATGTCAGGCAATATCAAACAAGTCTTGAGCAGTACCATGCTTAATCGTTTATATTTAACAAGTCAATCGCTTCTTAGTCGACCGCAAAACCGCTGTGTCAAAACAACAAACGCTTACTCCATGATATCCATGCCCAAAAAACAATACCAAAAACAATACCAAACCCGTATCATCCGCCTCCTTCAAGATTTGCAGCATTTCGTGAGCCATCCCTAGAACCTTCTCAAGACCGTACTCGTCTTCCTGACTCGTTGAGCCTCTCCGCCGACCTTGTCGCTTTGCTCGCCTGATGAACTGTGTCCATGCGGCTGGCTTGGGGCATCGCCTTGCTGTCCATCGACTTGCCCCGACAAAGGCCTGCTGGAACTCAACGGGTGTAGCTCGAGGTTTTCCTGAGAGGACCGGGGTTGAATTCTGAGAGCCAGATCCAACTCTCTTTCAAACATGTTGAGATTCGGCAGGTTTTCCTGAGACTTCCTTGCTGGGCATGACCCCATTCTGGCTACATGGCTGGATACATCTGTACCAGCTTGCCTAATGGTATTAAGTCCGTGATGAATAGCCATATCTTCAAACAACTGGGCTACTGTCTCCATCTTGGTAGCTAGATCAGATGCCTCGCTGTTTCCCCGTCGCCCTGGCATGTCTCCTCTGTGACCAAACTTAGACAGGGGAACACAGCCGTTGGGACAGTCCATGACTAGTGGTTCAAATCTGGTCCTGTTGGGTATGTGATGACTTGGTGCTGTGTTCTCGTCAAGAGCCGAACTGAATTGCAATCGCCCCGGATTGTTGCTTGCAGGATACTCCTTGAGCTTCGAACCTTCTGCCATGTGCCATGGATGCTTTCCTAGTTTTCGCTGATTCTCGGAGTTGGTTCGTACATTATCTTTGTGGGAATTGGTTGCATGAGAACCACCCTTTCCTGGTTTTGGAGACGTGGTAATCGCCTTGCTTCTGTCCTCCTTTATCGGCATCTTCTATGATGCCGTCTTCTTCTCCCCAGCGGCGTCGTCGTCGTCATCATCCTCATCATCAACCTTCATCTTGAACGCGGCTGCCTCGCCTACCTCCATCTTGTGTAGTTGTTCCAGCTTTTGCTTGTCCAGGGCCTGCTCGCCCGTCATGACTTCGAACTCTCCCGATTCGTCGTCATCATCTTCACTCTCTGGGTCTGGTTGTGTGGGATCCTTGACAACACGTTGGTCTTCGGGGACGTCTTCTGCCTCCTGTGCATTTCCGGGGGTGGCCAAGCGATTGTTGAGAAGCTGGCTGGGATCGATCGGCTTGATAGTCGGGTCAAATGACGCAGGTAATCCCAGAGCCCGGGCGACTTGATGGGCCTCTTCATCTGGGGAGTTATGTATCTCCAGCTCGTAGGTGCTGCTGGCCTCACTATCGGCCTCATGCTTCCCGGCTGTCGCCGCCAACATACTGACATAAGTCTGACGAGTCGAGTCATTGGCACGCTTAGTCTTCTTCTTCTGACGCTTCTCGGTTGGTCGCACCACTACAACCGGGACGGGCGAGTACTGCAAGCAATACTTCGAGAATGAGTTTCGGGTGTTAACCAGACCTTGAAGACCGCCCAGAGATCGGCCCCTAGTGCCTACAATGAGCATAGCTGGCTGGTACATCTGGATCTAGAGCAGATTGTCAGTACGTGCGGGCGCTGTGAAGACCGAGCATTCTTTACTCACCAACTTCTGAAAAGTAGTATGCAACTTTCCGACAGCATATTCGAGCACAATGTTGATTGCTCGATTAAAGCCATTGCGGGCAATTATGCCGTTCATAACAGTTTGGGCGTCCTCCTGATAGTGCTTTGTATCTGCGTAACGGATCTCCTTCTCGATGACTCGCACGCAAACCACTTCATCACCATCGTCAACCAGCTCGTCGAGCAACCATTGTAACGCATAGTCTGAGTAGGTGTGCTCGTCTACGCCTACCATAAAAGTGCGAGACCTACGTCGCGCCTGGTAGCCTTTGTGTCGAACATTCAGGGTCAACGAAATAGCATTGTTCTTCGTCGGTTCGCCTGCGGGGAGATTGTCGAATCCAACGTGGTGCTGGAACCTATCGGGCGGGGTCTCTGTTAGCGTCGCCATGACTTATACAACAGTATTACCACCCAAGCTTGGATGTCCAGGTTGAAGAAAAAGCGAATAGTAGAGCTCAGAATTGAAGCCAGCAGGTTGGTGAGGAGAGAAGTTCAAAGTGACAAAGATGACTGCAACAGGTTCGCGTAAGACCTGCGGGAATTTGCGGGCTAAAGAGACAAGCGTCAAGGGGTGGCTGTGACGATGACCTGACCAAAAACGAAAGTCTTTTGGTCATCCCCATGGGCCAAGCTCTGCAAACAGCGGGGTAAATGTAAATGGTAAACAGGGTGGAATTGGTGGAGACAAACTCTGTTACCGATTAAACGAAACGACTGAATAGAACTCGGTACACAATACTTGAGTTATCCACTTGGATAATAGGTATCGTGGTGAAAAGGAACGTTTGGACCGATACCTGCACATTTCGCAGATTGTCTATCACTTGATGACTGGCTGCTGTTACCCTGGTCCTGCAAGGCCATGTCGAGATATAGCTTGTCGCGTGAGAATATCACATGGGCAAGGAATGCGCCGCTGTTTGGAAAGGTGAACAACAAGGAAAAGTTCAACGTGCCAAACAACAATTGTAACCAAAGGTGAGCATTTGCAACTGTGCATATGGCCGAATTTGACGACAAAAGCCGGGGATGATGTTGCGGAAAGACAATTAAGGGCACATAAAGATGAAAGCGCATGTGCCCTAGCCAAGGTTACATGCATTGTCAGGCTGGACAAGCTGGTTTGTATGCCAACTGATTTTCAAGTTGAAGCTCTCAATGTTCAGAAACATGAGAACCTTTAACTTTTTTTTTTTTTTTTTTTGCAGCGAAGATCAGAGAACCAGAGAAGCACTGGATTGTTTGGCTTACCTTGCTGGCGGAGGAGAACTTTCACGAAGACGTTCACCATTAATGGACTGAGGTTTGCCTTGAGGTAGAGATGGGTTCCTCAGCCTCTTAAATGTAACAGAACTCGTCGAACCCTTTCGTTGGAGTGTAATTTCGTCTGCAGTCAACCCCTTATTACTGTCGAGGCTGGGATTGCGAGCGTTTGCTGTATCAGACCCGGCAGAGACGCTCGACTTACGGGCTGATGGATCGTCACCAGCGCTGATTTTGGCATCATTGTTCGAGCCATCGCTAACGCTCGAATTCGGAAAGTAATCAATCTTTGAATCTCGGGAAGGGTTTATCGTTTTGGGAGAAACGTCGGAATCAGTGCGGCGGACAACAGGTGGTGCTGGGATGGTAGACATTTCAGCGGTCGTCCTGCAAGCAGGAATCGAGCTTTGTGATTAGTTTAGCAGTCGATTATTCCCTTGTAGAGCACTGTTGAAAATGGAATGGTCGAAAGGTTGCAGCTGAGATATGGGAGGCCAAGCAAGAAATAATGATCGATAACTGTGATATCTGTTGTCGTTGTGATGATGATGGTGATTGAAGATAGCAGTGGTGTTGGAAGCAGTCAACGTGTGACAATACTACCTAGTAGTTACTGCAGTGTGACACAGACGAGGAAGGTAGGACTTTCTGCTCTACTCTTGACGGGTCAAAGTTCGAGTTTAACAAGAGAAGGAGCCAAGATCGATACGGCAATTCTGGCAAGCTCTTTTGCTGCCAAGACCAAGAGGCTGATGGCTACGCTTGGCTCGGGCTTTTGAGCTTGTGATAGAGGAATGCCAAGCAATCGCGATAAGCCGAGCGATAGACGAAAAATTTGTGTGATGGGGATCTATCGGAAGTGACGTCGATGATGCTCGTGGTGATGTTACTCTGGTGGCTGACTTTAGATGAGATACGGCAGGCTTCCCTAGTGATGAGCGTACGTTGGGGGAGGGTGTTGGCGATTTTTATGATGATGAAAAAACCCGGAAAGGTAGCGAGATCGATACAATCGATTGGTATGTGCTTTTCGATTTGCCAATGTTTGATTTGGTAGCCCCTTCCTAGAATTGCTTGTTTGCGATCGAAGCTCCAGGTACTTGAAGGCTGACCCTGGATATAGTACCTTAGTTGGGTAGTAAGTAGCTTGTAGGTGCGTAATGTGCAAGCAGCAGCGAGTCGTAATGGCGGATAGGCCAGAGGTCAATGAAAACCGTTGAAAGATCGCGAAAGAGAAATCGACGGGAATTGGAATGCTTTTTAAAAAGTTGGACAGCAACAATAAAGGATTTTTGCGTATCGCGTGGCGTCTGTGGTGTTATGTTGTGTCGAGACGGAAAGGTGGGAGCAGTGGTAGCTCAAATAGGATTTGCAACACAGTTCGCGCCAGCAGGTAAGGTTATATCGTCAGTCAGGCGAAGAGAGGGGCAAACCATACGTTCGGGTCTCAAGTCTAGACTTGCCAGGCTCCAGCCCCCTAGACGATATCCTGGTTCAAGGGAGATACCGAGGAATGAGCAGTCACGAAACGAAACGTTGGTGTAGGAGATGGGTTGTTCGGTGTTGAAAGCAGGTCAAACAAACACAGACATAGATAGGTCCTTGAAGAAGGTATTTACTATTGCTCGGGCTCGTATGACTGTTTGCTACCTAAGGCCAACATGTGAATGGAGAGCAAACGCGCGTGCCCCCAGATATGAAATACGCCATGGCATCTACCTATCACTAGACAAGTCTGCGAAGTGGGAGGAGAACAGACATGAGGCGGAGGGGTCACTTAGCAAAATGCACCCTTCCCAAGACCAGATAGCGCCGAACGGATCGGGCCTTGGACAACGTCACAATGGAGCTTGCATTAAATTAAACCTGGGGGGTTAAACGCTCGCTCACCAAGCTTACTTACTGTGAAGGTGTGCGTGACCATGTCTCCTCAACCGAGAATCCTATCAGAGGCAATGAAGTTGCACCGAGCTAACCTGCAGGATTAACAACAAGATCTGCGCAAAGGGGGAGGAGAACAAGGGCAAGACTGGCTGCTAGATAAGTATGCATATTTTGTGTGAGTGTGACGGCTCTCATCTTGCATGCTTCTTGTTATGACGAAGGGAGAAGAATGATGGGCTGCCGAACATGCAGACCATGCAAGCCGCGGCAGGGATGTAAGCCAAGAAAAATAAAGAGGAACAGACAACAGTTTGACTGTACAGTACTGTAATTACCTTTACTTTGCTTTTGACATGTAATTATTATGGGAAAGCATGCGCCAACCGTAATCAACGATTGGTTCCTTTCTTCACTCTTCACAGGCGAACAGGATGGGCATTGATTGCTGGCAATATTTTTTGATATCTGACATCCACACAGGAAGAGTCATGAGAGACGGTGAGGAGAACCCGAGATGAGAAAGTCGTCTAAAACAACAGGGGGCTGAACTTCTCGAGAGGCAACCGATGGGCAAAAAAAAAAAAAAAAAAAAAAAAAAAAAAAAAAGAAGAGGGGGAAATCACTCCATCGATGCCCAATGGGAAATTAGCCCGACTCGACTCTTCTCTTAGCGATCTGGTGGAGAGTCCGACGTTTGGAGGTGTTTTGAACGGGGTCTTTAGTCTTTGGATCTTTTGATATTTTAGGCGGCGTTCACATGGGAGTGAATTCATGGCATGGCGACTGACTTCCATGTCCATGGTGTGGAAACTTCAAAACGTGGATACATCTGCCGGTCGCCAGTCGTATTACCCACTAATTAAACCTCCACCTCGTTTCCATCACAATCACGAGCAAACAGTCTTACCGATACCACTACACTACGGTATCTCAGCCAGCATCTTACTCAGACTTCAGTTGGTTTTGAACTCTTTAGAAAGGTTAAACCTTGCCATCGTTCTCCAAACCGTTACGTATCCTTGGAGATGTTTCCCCTCCTTTTTACTTGGAAAGCCAAGGCACTAGGCATCCGAACTCAGCCTCAAAATCTTGACTTTGACCTCCAGTAATTCCACGTCAAAACCCCGTTGTTCCACGGCGGGTCATCAGAACTTGAGCCTAGACTGGGCTTGGGCTTCCGCTTGAGCCTCTGGTCAAAACGTCTGCGAGTGGGGTTGAATGGGACGATTTCTATTTCTATTGGCAAGGAGTGATGAAAGGCCATAGAGGAAACAAAATTTGAAAATAAGATGTTTTGTTTAAATGATGATATTCACTTTTTTTTGTTTTTCCTTCAGATCTGTCTAATACCAGTGATTATCTCGCTTAAAGTGCATCCAAAAGATGATAATGTCTCGTATCTTTTTGCCCTGTACAACCTTGGTTCTCTATGCTAGATAACACTCAATGCTCACCGCATCCCTGCGTTGGATAGCCCCAATAAATGCTCCTATCTAAGCCCATTTCTAGGTAATAGGAAGTTTTCTGCTGGTAGTACATCTCGTATGTTTTAGGTCACATCATTCGGCTGCTACTACATGCATGCATAATCGTTATACCAGTAAGAATGGCCAGATTCCAGCCGAGACAGCATGCCTTCACAGCAAAAGACAACTAGGTGACCTTCTCTTCTTAAACTCGTTAATGGATTAAATGACTTTTCATTCCCTTAATTCTTTATTGCCCTTTCATTCACATACCTCTCTCCAAGAGAGGATGCCACAGTTTCTACCACACTTACAGCCATTCTCGAGAAACCCTCAAGCTTTTGCACGAGCATCACCAACTCCGAGACGCCGTTGCCATGCCATGCCATGCATCCTACCAGATTGGCTTGCATAACCCCAAGTGTTTTATCCCTTTCTTGATCCTCTAGTGCTGCATCCGCATGGTCTAGTGCCACCAAACATCAAAACACCGGATCATGGGAATTGCCGCTTGCCGTATTCTTCATCGTCCCCTTTAGTTATAGGTGCGGGACAGGTTGCGGAGGTACCAGTCCACGAGCTTTCGTCCCACCTTGGCCTCGGAAATGTGAATCAAGTCCTATTTCATAATTAGTACATGTAAATTCGCAAATCTTATGCTCCAGATATAGAGCTCAACCAATCAGAGGGGTCACTTACACCCTGGAGCGCATAGTCAAGATCGCTGACGTTGACCAGCTCGCCGTCCAGCAGGCTCTGGTCCTGGTATCGCAGCTGCTTGGTGCGCTGCTTAGTAACCAAGAGCCACGATCGAAGCTCATCAGGCTTGACCTCAAGGAAGCCAGCCAGCTTGTTGAGGTCCATCGTGGTGTAGAGTCGGAGGTAAGACTTGATGGTAGGGCTCCACATGTTGGTCTTGACCTCGTCCATGAAGATGGCCAGGTGATGCTCGACGGGGTCGATGTTGGCCTCGGGGTTCTCAAAGTCTGGGGGAACGGGGGAGATGAACTTGGGGCACGCGGTGCGGAAGAGCTCCTCGAAAATGGGGAGAGACTCGGGTCCACCACGCTGCAACTTAAGCAACTGGTCACCGTACTTCTCTCGGAGAGCACTGTGGATAGTGTCGTCCAGGCGGGTGGGCTGGAAAGCGACGCAGATGGCGATCAGGGCATACATCTGCTCGTTCTTCTTGGTGATAGAGTCGTACTGGGCGCTCTTCTGGAAGTTCTTGGTCCTCGAGACGTAGACGAGGATGTGGCTGAACATGCGGATGGCATCGGCGTAGCGGTGCATCATCATGTAGGAGAAACCCACATAGTAGTAGGTGGTGAAGTGGGCAGCCATGACACGGGCAAACATGGCCTTCTTGTTTAGCTCGATGTCGTCGAGGGTCTTGAGGGCCAGGCTGAAATCTCCCAAGAGACAGTGGACTCGGAGAAGACCAATGATGGAGAAGTAGCCGAGCATCTTGTACAGGTTCTTTGAGCCGTACTCGCCGGCAACAGCCGCGGGATCCTCGTTACGCTTCTGGGCGGCCAGCTGCTCGGTGATCTGAGATCGCTGGATAAGAGAGTAGAGAACGTTCAAGACACTGTAGCAGCCCCATGTGTTGGGGTTCTCACGGAGTACCTGGCGCTCCTCTTCATTGGAGGTCTGTCGGGCAATTCGCATGCGGTAAGATGAGAAGGAGTTGAATTGATAAATGAACTCATCGATGACGTCCCAAGCCCAGTAATACTATAATTCCATGTTAGTCTGCGTCCATCCATTCTCCCCCAAAGGGATTTGTATTTCTCTCGGGTCAACGAACCGAAGGAGGCTCCAGATCAACGGGACCCTCGGAGTTGAGGATGAAATGGAACAAGCTGCAGTAGGCATCGTAGCTCTGGAATTTGGCCTCCAGAGGAGCCTGGAAGTCAAGGGGCTGGGCGGCTTGAACAAGACGGGCCTGGATATCGTCGGTCTGCTGAGCCAAGTTTAAAGAGGTTGTACGGCTGAGGTCGTCGCCTTCCTCATATTGAACTTGCTCCTGGTAATCGGCCACGAGGGCCTCCTCCTCTACATCACTGTCGTCGTTGACGCGGGCCGGGGCCACACCGTTCTGATAAGTTGACATGGTGTGCGGTCGCTCGTGGTGTTTGACCTCTCGCTCGCGTTATCACTCGTGACTCGTCGGCTCGTCGTGGGTGAGGGGTATCGAAATTTTTACGCTCACCGAGGGGCTGGCTCTAGCCAGTATCTCACGAATTTTCGTGAGCTTTGCTTAGGGCTTGTGGTGTGCTGGATGCAATAAAAGGAGTGCTGCGTTAGCTGATAGATGCATGAGTGATAACATAACGGGGCGCTTGTAGTGGGGGCAGGGTGAAATCTTCAAGCGGGGTAGTCATGAAGTGACGATGATGAGGGTGAAAGATCCCAGCGATCAGAATATTTACAAGGCCATGGCATGTTGAATCTAAAATAATCTCACATCGCATATGACTCATAATCAGTCATTCACCAGATTCAGTTAATAGGATCTCGACTGAGCCAAGCTTTGCTGACGGGTGTGAGTGAATGTGAGAGACAAGACAGGAAAAGACAGGAAGGGATTAGTCACACAAGTTCATAACGTACCTGCCATAATCGAGACATTGCCGCTCCGCATCCACAATAGTTGAAGCTCAAATCTTTTAAGACTCTAGAAGTCTCTGAGAAGCAACATCTTTCTGTTTCTCAAGCCATCACTTTTGGGCACAACCTACGTGCGTTTCGGTCACATACTTCCCTCTAGATCACACAGAGTTTCGTCATCGTCATCATGCCTGTCGTCACTCCAGAGAAGTTGGCGAGTCTACAGAGGCAGTCGGAAGACATCCGAAATGTAAGCCTGAGAACAGCCTATTCGATGTTTACGTGCATAACTGATGGTATGTTAGATTTGTATTTTGGCTCACGTCGACCATGGCAAGACTTCGCTCACAGATGCTCTGCTTGCCACAAATGGAATCATCTCACCAAAACTGGCGGGCAAGATCCGTTACCTAGACTCAAGGCCAGACGAACAGACCAGAGGAATTACCATGGAGTCCTCTGCTATTTCTCTATACTTTTCCATGCTTAGAAGATCTGCCCCTGACGCCGAACCCGAGGCCAAGGAATATCTCATCAATCTCATCGATTCACCGGGCCACATCGACTTCAGTTCCGAGGTGTCAACAGCCTCAAGGCTATGCGATGGCGCTGTTGTTCTAGTTGATGCTGTCGAGGGAGTTTGCAGTCAAACAGTCACCGTGCTGCGTCAGACTTGGATCGAGAAGCTAAAACCCCTACTTGTTATTAACAAGATGGATCGTCTAGTCACCGAGCTCAAGATGACCCCCGGTGAGGCATACGTGCATCTGACTAAACTCGTCGAACAGGTCAACGCTGTTTTGGGAAGCTTCTTCCAGGGTGAAAGAATGGAAGAGGATCTCAACTGGAGGGAAAGAATGGAGGAGCGAGTCAGCGCTGCATCAGCAGCCAAAGAATCTGCCCTTGCCGATCAAGTCAGTGACAATGGCGAAGTCCAATTTGAGGAGAGAGATGACGAAGATATCTACTTTGCTCCCGAGAAGAACAATGTTATCTTCAGCAGTGCTGTTGATGGCTGGGCTTTTACGTCACGACAATTTGCCAGTCTGTACGAGAAGAAGCTTGGCATCAAACGAGGTCTTTTGGAAAAGGTTCTCTGGGGTAACTTTTATCTTGACCCCAAAACGAAGAAAGTCCTGGGGGCCAAGCATCTCAAGGGCAGAAATCTCAAGCCTATGTTCGTGCAGCTGGTTCTTGAGCCAGTCTGGACTGTTTATCAAGCCACAATCGGCGGCGACAACGGCAAAGGCGACCCTGCTCTTCTAGAAAAGGTCACCAAGTCGCTGAATATCTCCATCCCACCGCATTTGATCCGAGCCCGAGACCCTCGACTACTCATGACAACAGTCTTCGCATCCTGGTTGCCCCTCTCAACAGCTCTGCTTGTGTCTGTCATCAACTCCCTACCTTCTCCGCCTGCGGCACAGGCCGAACGACTACCAGAGATGCTCAAAGACTCTCCTGGCTCTGAGCACATTGACAGCACCATCAGAGATGCTATGGTGTCATTCAAGCACGAAAAGTCAGACCCTGTTGTGGCGTATGTCAGCAAGATGGTGTCAGTGCCCGAGAGTGAATTGCCAGAGAACAAAAGACGAGCCGGCGGACAGATGAGCGGAGAAGAGGCAAGAGATCTTGCTCGAAGGAAGAGAGCCGAGGCTGCCAGAGCCCAGGCCGCCGCTGGAGAGAATGCTCTCGATAGTGTCTCAACAGCACTCAACGAGATTAGCATAGACGATATTGTGCCTGACTTGGAGGAGAAGAAGGTTGACCCAGAACAACTCATTGGGTTCGCCCGAATCTATTCCGGAACATTGTCTGTGGGCGACAAGCTCTATGTCATCCCTCCCAAGTGGTCACCAGCAGAGCCACACGCTGCCCCTGAGCCCCAGGAAGTTACTGTCACAGCACTATACATGCTTATGGGCAGAAATTTGGAGGCACTGGAGTCGGTTCCTGCTGGCTGCGTCTTTGGTATTGGCGGCCTGGAGGGCAAAATCTTGAAATCAGGAACGCTCTGCAGCCGCCTTGATGGAGCTGTCAACCTTGCGGGCGTCAGCATGACCGGCAAGCCAATCGTTCGTGTCGCCCTCGAGCCCGTCAACCCAGCCGACCTCGACAAAATGATTAGTGGCCTCAAGCTATTGGTGCAAAGTGACCCTTGTGCCGAATATGAACAGCTGTCAAGTGGCGAACACGTCCTTCTGACTGCAGGTGAGCTGCATCTTGAACGATGTCTCACGGATCTTAAAGAGCGATTTGCTCTCTGTGACATTCAGGCTGGTGCCCCGCTCGTACCTTACCGAGAGACGATCGTCCGGGCTGAGGAGATGCGACCCCCTGCGAACAAGGAGCTTGGCCGTGGGGCGGTAGTTGCCACAACAAGCTCAAAGCAAGTCACTATTTCTCTCCGTGTGCTCCCTTTGTCAGAGGATGTAACAGATTTCTTGGTGAAGAATCCAGATGCGGCCAAGCGCTTGTATGAGCGCCGCAGCAAGAACGAGGGATCTGACGAAGACGAAAACATTGCTGCTGAGCTGGACGTCAACACTGGCAATGCCCTCTCTTTGGATGACTTTAAAGAGCAGCTGAAGAAGAAACTTGAGAGTGGCAAAGGCAGGGAGGTCTGGAGAGACAAGATCGATAAGATTGTGGCCTTTGGACCTCGAAGAACTGGACCCAACGTCCTAGTCGACGCCACTGCCGACGGTATCTTTCCAAGAGCGTTTTCTACGGAAAAGGCTACAGAGAAGGCCCTCCATGCTGGCGAGTCTCTGAACCCCAGTCATCTTGCCGACAAGATCGCGTACGCTTTTCAACTTACTACAGCGCAAGGACCACTGTGCAATGAGCCGCTGCAAGGTGTTGCGGTATTTGTCGAAGATGTCACATTCAACCTTTCCGAGGATGAGTCCTCGGCTCACGAAAAGCTAGGTCGCTTGACGGGTGAGATCATCAAGACGTTCCAGTCGGCTCTACGATCCGGTTTCAACGATTGGTCCCCACGCCTGATGCTCGCCATGTACAGTGTCGAAATTCAAGCTTCCACAGAGGTACTTGGTCGTGTCTACGATGTGCTCACCCGGCGCCGTGGCCGTGTCATTGCCGAGACAATGAAGGAGGGCACGCCATTCTTTACCATTCAAGCACTTCTCCCCGTGGCTGAGAGTTTTGGGTTTGCGGATGAGATGCGCAAGAGGACGAGTGGTGCGGCACAGCCGCAACTCATCTTTGCTGGCTTCGAGATTCTGGACGAGGATCCATTCTGGGTACCATTCACTGAGGACGATTTGGAGGACCTCGGTGAGCTAGCGGATAAGGAGAATGTTGCGAAAAGGTACATGGATGCAGTGAGGAGAAAGAAGGGTTTGCTGGTGGAGGGCAGGAATGTGGCTACAGATGCGGAGAAGCAAAAGACGTTGAAGCGATAGAGGAAGAGGAGTAACGAGGAAAAATGAAAGACATGTATGTACAAAGGCGATTATGAATGAAACCTTTTGCACTTTACAGTATGGAACACCTCTCGTCATGTCTTGTTGAGTCTGAGGAATGATTGGTCTTCCGACCATGTGCATTACTGTAACCATCGACACGTTTCAACCTGTTTTGTTCGCCATCCATCAGCTCCGCAATACAAGTTCACTGTTGTTGCAATCTTTGGCATGTCCTGATCACTATTCAGCTCAGTGTTGAGATGGTCCGTTAAGTACTGTTCTTCTCTTCGTTGTTAATAATATCTGTCCTTGAGCCAACCGGGACACTCCCCAGGTTACTGTAGCGTTGAAAGTGGTGCTTGTGAGGTATCTGGTTACAGGGTATTCAGCTTGAATGATCATGAGAAGACATGAAATGAGAAAAGATCCTCAAGGTGAGTAATAACTAGTAAACTTTGTCTTCCCTTTATACCAGGGTTGAGGGGATTTGAAGAGGTGAATGATCCCTTACCAAGCCAGGACTGTGCTGTACTTTACTGTACTGCACAAGATCTTACACCGCAGCCCCCTTCCGTGTGAAAATCTTGACGGGACCTGAGAAAAGGGAGGGAAGGTGGGTTACATTTGAAAGTTACATCGCCCGATCTTCTTTCTTTTTCTGAACCTTTTTTTTTTTCTTTTTCTCACTGCGTGTCCCATCTTCATGAGTCTTCGTCACTCTGGACTAATGCAACGACTGCATCATTATCGCCCACCATTGATTAATTACGTGACGATCACGATCGATTCATGAATATGTGTAAGTGTTCGACGGCCGAAAACCAGGTTCTATTGCAATGAAGAAAAAGAAGTTTGGTCAAAACCCGTTCGACAAAGATCAACGTTGTCATGGGACTGGTTCAGACCAGAAAGCAAAAGCAACATGTGGGAAAATTTCAGACCCTTTTCAACGTTGTGGAATTATGGTCTCGGTATCCAATGGCGAACTAAAGGGCGGAATTGCCAACCTTCCCTTTAAGACAGAAGGTTTGTGGTTCAGCCAGCACGAGTCGCCCAACTTACAACCCTTGAGTCGGGTGTCTCACCATGAAATCCTTAGCTCGGTTTGTGTGTGAGCTATAGAAATATCTGCGCATAAAAAGTTATGTGTACGTGTATGCGTGTGTGTGTGCTATCCGAAGCATAGAAAAGGGAGGAGCCTTTTAACTTAGTGTACACTTCTAAAAGCTGACATTTGCCCTTCACAACTCCCTATCTTCATCGATCACATTCGAGCTTCCGATATATACTTTGTTGAAGCCGCTAACCAAAGCCGAGATATCGCATGCATCATCGGTTTTCCTAGGAAAGTCCCGCCTATCGCCGATGAATCTCAGGGAGAAAAAAAGGCACCCAACCACCTCTTGTGTGCCCTATCATCCACACGGGAAACGAAATATCAACTGTCACTTCTCAGACTGAGGACCTGCATAGCCCACGTCGAGACGTTGCTGGTTGCTGCAAGCATCGGTAGATGACCCCGGTCCCTCGGCCGCTAATGGCCGCGGATCTCACCTCGTCGTCCCCGGACCTTTCTGTTCCTTGTCCTCAGCCGTGTACGACAACGCAAGACAGAACCGGCTGGTCGGACCTTGCTTTTTCGGGGAGATGATCTGTGGAGACAACGGCTGAGTAGTTCCAAGTGGCTCTCACTTGTGCTGCAGCACATCTGCCCTACTTGATGCTATTGCGTCGTCTCAGTAAAGGGATAACAAACATGTCACATTTCAAAAAGGGAGTTTACCAGTCACAAAATATGGTCTCGACGGGGTCTCCAAAAGAACCTTTTAGGCCTGGACGGAGGGCAATGATTTGTTTCAAAGTGTATCGTGGCAAAGTCTTCTCGCCTGCCTCGTGCCCTCCCTCATATATGGCTTGACGCCCTTCCCGAGAACCGTGACTCTGGGTATCGTTGTTGTCATCGTCTTGCATATCACGCAGCTATCGTCTCTACATCGCTCAGCATGGATCCCAATGCGTCGCCTGAAGAGAGGGCCGCGGCCGAGGCTGCTGCCATGGCGGCCATGATGGCCTTCAACGCTGAGGCTTTTACTCTTCTTGGGATTGCCCTAGTGGTCACGGCCATGAGGGTATATGTTCGGATAAAATCGGTTGGTTTCAAGAACCTCTGGGCAGATGACTACCTGGTAGTCTTGGCTGCGGTAAGTCACGTCTGATGAGATTGGTGTTGAGGATAGCGTGTTGACTGTTCAAGGTTGTGTATTCTGTCGAGACAGCGTTGGCATATTCGGTCGGAAACGTGGCAAAGGGTATGGCCAACAACTCCATGACGGACGAGCAGCGAGCGGCTCTAAATCCTAGCAGCGATGAGTATCATATGAGGTAAAGACTCGCAGACTCCCATTGAGGTTGGTGACCGAGTACTGACATGAGCAGGATACTTGGTGCCAAGATTCAACTTGCTGGCTGGTCAATCTACTCATTTCTCTTGTGGATTCTCAAGGGCGCCATGTGTACCTTCTACTATCGTCTGACCAAAGATCTGGAGGGTTACCGCAAGAAGATCCTGTTTGGCTTTGGTCTCATTATTGCTAGCTGGATCGTTGTTCAGTTAAACATCTTTTTGAGTTGCCGCTCATTTAGCCGATGGTGGCAGATCAATCCTGACCCGGGCCAATACTGCTATCCAGCCATCTCGCCTGCTCTGATCTGGACATGCTTGTCTTTCAATGTTCTGACGGATGTCTACCTGATCATGATCCCAATGCCAATGCTCTGGAAGGCGGCGATGCCCACGTTTAAGAAGCTCTGGCTCATTGCGCTTTTCAGCTGTGGGTTATTTGTCACTATGGCTGGCATTCTTCGTGCTGTTCTACTGGTTTCTGTAAGCGTCTTATGTCTTCACTTTGCCTTCCTCGTTTGCTAACTGATGGAAGGATCCTGTAAATGGTGCCCAACTAGCAGGTTCTTGGGCAGTTCGCGAGACCTTTGTTGCTGTCATCACTACCAACATCCCTATGCTCTTCCCTCATTTCAAGAAATGGGCGGTACCTTTTGCTAGCAGAATGAGCGCATCGTTTGGCCTCTCCAAGACCCCCAAGGGCACCAAGACAGACTCTAAGATTTCCAACATCGCTTCCCTCGACACCTGGCGGCGAAAGAGTCGGCGATCCTCACGCCAGGTTTCTGGGAATGGCCGATCGAGGAACGTAGACAACGAGAGCGAGGTCAATATTGTGGAGGAGATCAGTCTTCCCGATATGATTCTTGACCCCAGTGTCAAGGAGGACATTCAGCGAACGATCAGGATGGTTGAAGTCCCGGGCACTCTGCGACAGCCAGAAACGGCCAGTATTGATGAACGTCGTCACTACAACCAGCACGGCTACAACGCTCCCAGGGGCCAATACGATATAGCTACATGGCAGGCGGCACAAACTCATGGGGGTCCTCACCGACATGACCATTTGAACGGCTACAGCAACGATGTTTAACCACTTGATCCTTTGTGTGGTGTTCCAGTCACTCAACAGATGATTCAAGCCACTTTAACAAGACATGAGAAACTTCCCTGTTTTGTGAAACGATTATGATGCTACGGGAACGCGAAAAAGATATAGACATGTATGAGTTGGCCTGGGTGAAGGCGTCTACGGTATTGGGAGGCTACGTGACATAAAAAGGCATGAACCACGGGAAGGCTTGACTGTGTGTCTGTTTTTAGAATATTTTCTATTTCAGTTGTATACTTTGCTTGTATTAGATAGCAACATAGAGGTATATTTAGTTCATACTTGATGCACATTGTTGATTGGACGCAGTGACCATCTCTGTCCCGTTTACCTGTCTTTGGTCAAAGACGGGCAATTTTTCAATGTTGGAGACTTGAGAACAAAGAATAAATGACAAAGATTTCCTGAAAGGGGTTAAGCCAGAGATGATTCGATGTAGGCATCAACCAGGGATATCTAGGGAAAGATGGGTGCCATCGTAAGGAGTCGACAGACAAAGGCATTGGGAAAGGTCCAAGTATATAGTCGAGGCCGGTTGCCGAATTTTTTTTTTTTTTTTTGGAGAGCATCAGGTATAAACATACCGTCCTCCAAACGACCACAATCTTGGTCATTCTTTGCAGCGGGCATATTATCATCATGGTTGTTACCAGATCGAAAACAAACCCCATGTTTCAACATATCCTCCCTCACCATTCCACAGTAGTAACTACATCCCCCGCTGGATCCGAAGACGAAATCTTGGAGGATGCAGTCTACACACCAAAAGAACCTCCCGAGGAAGAGAGCGAACCGCCATCACTGATTGAGATAGATGGGACTTCATCGTGGGTAGCGCACAACAAACCAGAGTTTTACGAAAAGTACCTGCATGGAACACTCTGCGCGTTCCACTTTGTTCATCTGACGATTGCGTGGTACGAGAAAACACGTGAAGACCCGACTATCGAGTTCATGGAAGCTGTTGTGAATGGAGGGATAACAGCAGCGGAGGAGAGGCTCTGGAAGGAGAGGAGGAGTATCATGCTTCTGACAGGGAAAGCTCCCCTTTGTGGTGTGCAGGAGGAGGTACTGGTATGTCCTCTATGTATGGAAGAGGAAAGGGTTGTTCCACCGGAGCATTCAAACATCTTACCAGGCACACGACCTACACTGGATCTCCAATGTGGACATTCTTCCTTCTTTGTCGTGCTGGGAAAGCACGGAAATCATGTGGCGGAGTGTAAGATATGTGGACACGCTGAGGATGTCAGGAGTAAGAGTCTAATCGGGTATGAGCTAGTGCTTAGGATTGGGAAAAAGACGATTCCCGTGGAGTTGTATCCGAGAGTGAGGATGGTGATGGATAGCAAGACAGGGGTTGTAGATGCGCGAGGGTTGGTGTTTAGGGTTGATATATGTCAGGGTCGGAGTATGATTCGGTTTGGTAAAGGAAATGTGAGTATCTAGCCTAGATAAGCTATTACGCTTGTCTATATAAGTTTGGAGAGTATTCGGATGTAATTATGCCGAGTGGTTTAACTTGACTTGGATGGGGTCGTACGAAGGGGAGGGGAGCATGTGACTTGGCGTGGATTTCGTTCTCGGGCATGAGTCACGCTCGACACGTCAGAAATGCAGACAAATCAAGAGTGGTTTTGATTTTATTCGAATAGGAACCCGGCTTACTTTTGATAAAGAATAAGATCAGCGTCTTCAATTCAAGAAATGCAATTGAATTCCTTTCTTCCTGATTATATCGGCATCAATTTTTGAAATCTCTCGAATGAATTGATCGATTGATTGGTCTCCCAAGCAAAAAGACAGTCATCTTTTGTTCATTGCGGAAAAAAAGGTCAGCTTTCATTGGACATTTCAGCAACACCCCCGCATGAATTCAATACCACAGCTACAAACGATAACTAACGCCTGTAAACAGAACATTTATTTAGACGATATCTAATAGGTAGAGAAGAAACAAAAAGGACACGATGAACGCTCAATGCCAATGCGGTTCTGTCGCGTTCAAGACTCCTCTGCCGCAACCACTTGCTCTATACATCTGTCACTGTAGCGAGTGTCGCCGTCAGACGAGCTCGGCGTTTGGAACGTCTGCTATCTTTCCGCGGTTTCAACTCCCAGAGACGGATTTGTTGAGCTGTTATAGGTGATTATAGTCAATTTACTCAAGAGGCAGGAAAGCTGACCAGTTGTAGTCGACCTACGGCTGCGGGAGATACACTTTACTGGTATAGAAGCTCTCATTTCTGATATCAAGATGACTAGATTACTTACTCTACTACTAGTTACTTCTGTCGTAACTGCGGAACTCGACTTCTTCACTCGACTCCTGTAAGTCGAATCCCGTACCCTCACACTATGACAACTAACACCAGCAGTCCAAAAATGTCGTCTCCGTTAAGGGCGGCTGCCTGGAAGGTCTAGACTGGAAGCGGGCAATTCACATCTGGACCAAGAGCGCCATGGTTCCCATCCCCGAAGGTTCAGAGACGCACTCGGAGGAATCCGGGTACACGGATTACGGACAGACGCAGGAGATGTTGGATCAGCCTGGGGAGTTGATGGGTAGCGGGGGGTGTCACAAGTCGGAGTAAAGACGTCGACAAGTATGTGAGCTGGGCGTGGAGTGAGGAGTCTGGTTGGCGTTGATGGACTGGATAGATGCGCGTCGGTTGGGTGTTGAGGTTATAGCAAAGGATGAATATCGAGTGAGTATAATTGCGTTGGGCATGGTCCAAGTACAGTTCTGTACCCTGACAACTCAAAGAAAGAAGCGTTTTTGTTGTAAATGAGTGATAATAATACATGCCCATGCTCTGTCTGGCGTTCTCTACCTTGTTGCTAGCATATGTGTTGTAGGATTGTGGCGGCTGAGAGTGTTATATGTATATTAATCCAGACTTGGGAATTCCAACCTGGTCTATTAAGGATAAACACTTAGAATGACGAGCTATTTACTGGTGCTAGTTTATTTTGACTGTTGTCAGTGTAGATAGATGTCTAATGGTCAACGTTGACGTTTTATTAGTGTGAAATACTACAGATAATTTCCCTACCAGTGAGTTGTTGGCTATTAGATCATCACCTCTAAGCTTAAACTCGTTGAATATTCGCTTGTCCTTAGCCCTTAGCACAGGACGCTGCAATTGATGTGAATCTGTCAGGTTTGCAGGGTCATCTGGTGTCTCCTGGCCCTGACATGTTGCATTACTGTTCAAACCTTACGATCCCTGACGATAATCTCACAGCCCAGTCATAATTGTCCTCGTTGAGGCCGCCTAGTTTCTAGAACTCGGGGCCTGTTTCATCACTCTTCATGATTGGCTCAAATCCGGGATTTCGTCCAACTTCCAAGACTCGTAGTCTCGGCCTGGGCCATGCATATCAAGGTGCTTGTTCTTTTAACTGATGGAAAAACGGGATGCCCCGAAATACAGGACGAAAAGAAAAGAAAAAGGGCACAGTAATTGCATACTCCATATTAGCGTCTCTGTCAGGTCGTTTGATGTGATCAAGAGTCATGTGAAATAAATGTGGTCGGGTTCCTGCGCAAGCGCCCTCGACATTACCAGGGTTTCAATGGCCAGAGTGACACGATGTTGCGTTTTGCATGCCAGCGGCTACTGAAGATTATCGTTGGCATATTGAAACTAGATGTGTTTTTCGTTGTTTCTAGATTGAAGCGATGGATTGAATTTGTGTGGGAGAACATGACACAGGTTTTATCTGTATCCTTTTTGCACAGGAAGAGGTAGAACTAACAATTGTGAAACTCGGGCTAAGAGCGGGATGGATGGAGATGGTTCATGGGTCCCCCTGAGCCCCTGTCAAAGTTTGATTATTTCTTCGGTTCTTCTTCCTCTCTGTCTTCCTTTTTGTGCCATGTGTATTTGTAGGAGCCTATCTTTAAGTCTTTGACAATAGAAAGGATTGAGGCATAAGATATTGAGGTTTATGTGATTATTGAATTAAGAAATCCATTCATGGAACCACTATAGTCGTCAATCCGTTCTTGCCGATTTTCATGATGGGAAAAAAAAAAATTGCGACCTGCTCCTTCTCCTTTATGGCAGCCAAGACCTGCATCATCCGATGCCCACCGTCACCACCTGGACTGTCGCGATGGCGTCTCAGACTCTTTTTTTTCTTTCTCCCCAACCCTTACCAAACTCTCCCCTCTCAGACCTCAAACCCCCTTGACTCTGTCATGGATCTCATGGATCAGCCCCCGGGCAACCCACACGTCAAACTAACCTCGCACCGTCACAAGCTCCGTCGCAGCGTTAGTTACAACCTCCAGATTCAGAAACGCTGCTCCGGTGCTATAGGGGGGTCCTTGTCCTTTGGCCCTTTAGTTTGACCTTTTATCGCCCCATTTTCTCTCCCTCCTCTTCCTACAATGTCTTTCTAGTCGTGAATCTCCTCTTTTTTTTCTCTCTCTGCTATCTTTTGCGTGTTGTTTTTATGTCGCGTTAGGCTGTTGGAAGGGATCTTTCGTTTCGCTCATTCAATCAACCTCTGGTCTCGGCCTGGTTGTTCACTTTATTTTTTTATACATTTTATTATACCAGCCTCGTCAATCTCTCGGATCCGTATACGATTATTCAGAAGAAAAAAACGATATCCCAATCTTTAAACGATATTGAAAAACAGAAAGAGCTTGGAAACTGTATGAATCGAAACTAAGGGTTGACCCCGTTTCTCGCAAATACCCAAATCGTCAACGGCTGGACTGTTGCTCGCCATTCATTTCTACAAGCAACGCTTATCAATTGGAACAAGCTCGTTCAAGAGTTGGGAGAGGAAAGACACAATGAGGTTGATAACTTGTGGTCTGTGGCTCGCATCATTTCTCGTTGCTGAGGTGGGTGATTCAATATTGACGCATGAACTTCGAGCCGGTCGACTGAGACGAAGCATGTAGGCCGCCAATCACGGTAAAGATGGATCGAGGAACCTGCACAAGAGACAGGACACCTCGGCTGGAATTGCTGCTCAAGGCGAACTATTCGAAGGGTACATCAACCCCCTCAACCTCCTGGTACCACAGATTCTGACGTCTCTAGACTTCGTCTCTCTTACATCACCGAAACCGTCACGGCTCAGGTCACTGTAGCCGGCGATGCTGCCACTGTCACCGTTACTGTCACCGAGGCGGCCGCCAACGAGGTTGCTGAGGCACCAGTAAGTTGTTCCATGCTTTTTGTATGAACTGTCGTTGACGAGATAAACTAGGCTGCCGTTACCATTACTGAGACGGTTGTCAATAATGTACGATTCCACTCCTATGTAAACATCAAACTTCACTACTGACCCGCGAATAGGTTCCTCAGGACCCGGTAACTGTTGTGTCGCACATTACGGAATCGGTAATACTCTAATCAATCATGTTCACTCGTCGCCCACTAACACATCAAAGTTCCAGTTTCCTGTGACTGTGGTCGAGGTTATCACCGAGTCGGTAAGTGTTATACCCGAGTCTCGATGAATCATATCACTAACCAAGTATAGATTCAACTACCTGTTACTGTGGTTTCTGTCGAAGTCGTTACCCAAGCTGTGCGTCTGAGAATCTCTATCAGTTGAACCTTACTCATCATTCTCAGGTGCCTGAAGCTGCTGTCACTGTGACAGAACAAGTCACTGTTGCTGGCGAGGTTCTTGTAAGAAACATGTTGGCTTATTGGCGAGATATATGCTAATTATTACACAGCCTGCCGTCACAGTAACCGAAAAGGCCGCTGGAGACACTGCCGTAAGGACTACAGACCCAGATTAAGCAGGACAGAACTGACAACTCGTAGGCCCCTGCCACTGTCACTGAGACTGAGACAGAAACCGTGACTGAATCTTGTGATGTCCCCGCCAACGGCGTTAAAACAATTCCCATCGCCGACAGCGCCAAGCCGACGACCACCTTCGACAGTGACCCTCTCGCGCAGTCACTCATCCTCGACCTCGACGATGTCGAGACCACGGCTACCATTGTCCCCGAGCCATCTATGAGTAACGACCTGGTTCTTGGACCCGAAGAGACGGCATCGGCTTCCTCGGAGTCATCAGATTATGCCAACTCGGTTGATCTTGGTGGCATTCAACAAGATGTCACTACTGATGCCAGTTCTTCTAGCGAGACAAAAGCAGCAGGAAATGGAGGGCTCCAGTTTGGCTTGCCAATCGACATTGAGAGTTTGACACTGAGCAGCATCTTGGACTTGGGAAATCTGGGGGACGGCAACAACCTCAAGGCCAGGGCTACTAATGCACCATGAAGGAAGTTATAGGTGATTTCAGTGTTGAGCTTGCGGAGGGCAGAGGTGTCGTTGAATCGCTAGTCGATACAGAAGGGGACGAGAATTCCTGACCAACATATCATTGCCTGTTCTTGTCCCTTGTTTTTTCTTCTCTTCTCTCATCTGCCTAGGCAATAATTTCGAGCGGGTAACAAGGAGAGATTTCTCACCTCCTGTTCTTTAGATCCAATTGTAAACAGTCCCGCGATAGATGACTTTGATTTGTCTATGGGTATAATATAATGCACGCCATCTCTCTCCTCTTTTCTCTCTTGTCATTTGTCTGCTTGCCTCACCCATCCTTTGCCATCCTAAAACGCCATGTAAAACACATTCCCGCCTGTCACTGTTTCTCTGGCGCGCCCCCTCTCGCGGCCAGTTTCATCTTTTTCGCCTGCCGTTTACTCAACGCCTGCGACTCTTCTTCTCCACCCTTCCGTTTCTGGTTCTGGTTCTGGTTCTGGTTCTTGCTTTTGTTCTTGCTATTCTTCTTGGATCCTTGGTCCTCGTCAGGAAGCTGCTTCGTCTGGTCCTTCGTCTCGGGCGCCGCAACCTGCACCACGTTGATTACGCCTCTGAAACCGCTCCGCTTCATGCCCTCGTTGACCACTACCGATCGCGGTATCTCGCCTAGTCCCTTGACGCCTTTGTCCTTGTCTAGACCCCATACCTGGAAGAGATTCGTCACGTCGGCGGGGGCGCGGAGGGATAGGGCGTCTTTGGCCTCGCTGCTGATCATGATGCCGCGGCCGCGTGTCGCGCGGATGAGGTTTGTGACGTTGCTTATGAAGTTTGCGCGTCCTCTTGCATCGGCGAGTAGTGCCTGCGAGTAGCATATCTCGAACCGTATCCCCCTCGTAACAGCAGCCATGCAAGGTTTAGGACGGAAATGGAAGGGGAAATGCTGCGACATGTCCATCGATATGATGGGCACGTCTAGCGTAAGACAGGCATTCTGAAAAGCCTTATCGGTGAGAGGTCGTATGGCGAGTATGTCGTACGCGGCGACGAGTGAGCCAAGGCGGTAATTCGACGCCGAAGGGTCGGACAGAGGAAGAGTCGCTCGGTGGAGTATGCTGGGCAACTTCTTGTCGGAGGATATAGACGGGAAGGGAGCGACGGGGTCGGCGGGGAAGGGGAGGGTGAGAGTGTGGTTCAAGGCGACGGTTGAGTAGCCGAGAGAGGAGGATAGGGAGAGGAGCTGGATGAGTTGGTCGTTGGTGGTGGAGGGGGACCAGAGGATGTTGAGATCGTAGGGCATGATTGCTATGAGAGCATTGTTGATTGATTAATATGCAATCGCGAAGATGGTGAGCATGCGATTATGTCGATAATGAATTGGTTACGTTAGTGTCGCGGTTGATGGTGTAAAAGTGTCGCTGTAAATGTTCCTTCTCAAAGAAATCTACTAAGTTTTTTTTTTTTTTCCCCCATGTCTCCATCACCAAGTGACGTTTTCTTTTCTTCCTCACATCCCAGACCACCCCCAAAAAAGGATATGGTCCGTGCGTGGGTCAGCTACCGGTACCTACCTACCTACGGAGTACACAACGGGGGGAAAACAGCTCTAAACTTGCACCTATTTCCAGTACGGTTAGTGCACTAGAACCTACCACTCTAAAGCCTGCAACCTCGTCATCATCCTCTAAGCCCATCCCGATCCCATCATTCTTTAATCTTCCAGACAAGCTTTCATCTACATCCAGCGGTAAATAAACCTCCCCGGATTTTGATTTACCCAAATTACAAGACCCTTGTTTTTTCACCCATATATCAATTTATTTGCTCGTTCAAGTAATAATCACCTACCAAGTCTGTCGCCTTTGCCGACGTCAACCTGACTAGAGTTCAATACGATCCTCTCTCGAAGCCCAATCCCAATCCCTTCGACTCGAACCCTCCCATCCGCCAAGACTTTTCCCCCTTCTGCACCGCCATCGCCTCGTGACGACTACTTCAAACCTCTCTTAGCTATTTTCTTTTCCTTCTTTCGCCTTCTACCATCGACTCTCCTCCAGCCCCGAGCCTCGCCCAGCCGATATAAAAACAACCTGACTCTTGCCCAGCGAAGGCAATAACTCATATCTCGTTACACTATACACAAATCCATAACAATGTTCTTCTTCTTCACATGCGGAGAGCATACTTTCCGAAAGGAAGTCCCCGGGTATGAGGGCATGGTATGTCAGTGCCATCACTGCGGAAACATGGCAGCACACGTAACCAAGAGTAACCCATGGTTCACGTTCTGTTTCATCGTACGTTTATTTCCTCCCTGCCTCTTCTCTCGTTACTCCCCCATCTGCGCCTAAACTAACATCTCGACCAAACAAAAAGCCCATCATCCCACTATCAATCTCCGGCTATAAAGACGTCGCATGCCGAATCTGCAACTTCCATCAGCCCCTCGATAACCGTCCCGATGTGATCGCCATGGCAAATGGTGGAGCGCCTCAGTTCCATCAGGGAGCGCCGCATGGTCAACAGCCGATGCGATATGGTTAAAGCGATATACGAGTTCTGGTGTTTTTTTGCGTCTTCCGCCTTGATTTTGGCTTCACGATACCTGACTTGCTCTTCTGCGAGAATATTATTGCATAGAGAGTACAGTCCTTGCTGTCCGTTTTTTGTTTTTGTTTTTACAAGGGGAAAGGAAAATAGGAGCCTGGCGTTGGGAGGACCGGATGTTGGGATCAGGGTTGTGGAAGAGTGTGTATGCTGTAGTCAGTCATATGTGGTGCAACAATTATCACCTGCGAAAGCCTCTGGTGTTATCTGACATCAGAGTAATGGTCCGGCCAAGTTACGACGAGGATAACTGCCATATCAATGCTTAGCTTCAGCATCAGCAACGTGTATATATGTACTATCCTAGCTCGTATGAGAGCAAATGAGAGCCCTGCAAGTCCATATGCAACTTATCTGCCTAACATCCGGGTATCCCAACCATCCTAGTCAACAAATCATGTAATACATCTCAAACAAGGATCACGATCCTGAAGGTCCAGATTTATCCCCTGTGCTCATGCTCAAACTCTCTTCCACCGCCCGTCTAAGCTGTTCGTCCTCATCATCGTTATTCTGCCCCGACACCTTGTTGTTTTCCATCATCTTTTGTCGATACTCTTCTTCTGCCAAACTCTGCTTCTTTACGTATTCCAACACGATATCCTCTTCCGTCTGCTGGTTCTTCTGCTGTTCCATCGTCTCCTTCGAGGCCGCAATCGCCTTCTTCAGTTCTTCCTCGTCATCATTCTGTTCCGGGGCGTTCTGTGATTCTGCAATCGCCCGCTGAAGTTCAGCGTCGTCTTCGTCACCTGCCGCTTGGGTTACTGTATTCACGCCTGTAACCTGAGGACCTGCCTCAGCTACCTCCGGGCTTGTATATGCAGGCGACTCCGGCTGGTCAGGAGCCATACTCTGTCGAATCGCTTGTTCAACTAGAGCTTGGTATTCTTCCTCCGTGATCTGATAATCTTCGTCATCAAAGATTGTCATGTTCTTCTCCGGCAGCGGGGATGCTTCTCTCTGAGTCTCGACTCTGCTTCGAACAGCTCTTATACTCTCACGAATGGCTGCTTCAACAGCAGCATCCTCCTCAGCGTTGCCATGTGAAGTCTCCTTGACCGATGCTTGAATTGCTCGTTCCAGTTCCGCATCTTCTGATGTGCTAGTCCGAATGCTCGAAGCGTCGCTTGACGTCGTGGGCGCTGGCAAGTTGACATCCACATAACCTCGCTTCCAGGCATCCTTCTGAGCATGTAGCTTCTTGCGCTCGTCAAAAGACATGCCCTTGGTGTGTAACCAACCAGTCTTGGGTCGGTCGAAGGTCGAAGAATCGGCAGCAACTGGTTTCGCTTCTGCCGGCTGCTTTCCGTCCGTTTTTTCCTTTCTCTTCATCTGGTAAAAGTTCTTGAGATCATACTTGACACTATTCCAGCGGGCGACAATGTCATGCTTCTCTTCGGGGGTGGAGTTCTGCATCTCACGATGTCCCTGAACCGCACGCGAAGAGATGATGTAGTTCTGCACGCTCCTGGTAAAGAATTTCGCAAGTTCGGCATGAACACCTTGCATAGTATAAGCTGGGATTCCCCAGATACCTAGGTTTTATTAGTTATCGAGCGCAAGTGTAAGCAATGAATAACTTACCAGCGGCAGGCTTGGCCACAAGTCCGCCTATCCCTTTCCCTACACCCTTGACCAACCCCGCGACGCCCTCCTTCTCTGCACCCTTATACGGCTGCATGACAAGACCGGAGATGCCATCGAAAAGGCCATATCCAAGCTCTTTACCTGCAACCTTGATGCCAGTACTGAAATCCGTGACTTTCTCAGGAGGTCTGACAGTCTCATCGTTGTAAAGTCTCGGGATGTTCCTGAATCCTCTTGCCAGCCCAAGACAAAAGTTCATAGGGGACTTGACACCGGTCTGAACGATACGACCAACACCAACACCAGTGTTGACTGCGGTTTCCATGTTGAACTTGGATGGCGATGGGCTTCGAAGTCTCTGTTCTGAGGAGGTTTGCTTTAGGTGGCTGCTAGAAGGCCGCTGGCTCGAGTCACCCGATGGCTGGTGCACAAGGGTAGATGATGTATCACTCAATGTAGGCTGAGACGAGTTGGAGTGAGTTGTATCTGTCGGGAGTGAAGACTTGGACTCATGTTCTGACACACTGGGTGTGAGAATGGATGCCGTGTCCGAAGGCTGAGGGGAGGTTACAGAGTCTCCGTCAGGCGCATCCGTCGACGGTGCACGATTCTTCTTGCCGCTTCGAGATTTGAACAGCTCACGGGGCATGTCGGCTATTGCCATACCTATGCCCCCAATGTCTTCGACAAGAGATGAGGTTACGGCAGAAATTGGATCTGTAGGTTGGCCTTCCGTGGTATACTCCTTGTAACGATAACTGGTCATGTCAGTAACTGGCTCACATATGGTCAATAGCGATATGACTTACAGCTTTAGGTCGGACCATTGGAGCAGGCCTTCGTCCACAAGCACGGCGGCAGCAAAAGCACTTAACCGAACCTGGGTCCGCCTTACACGCCAAGCAGCAGTTCGACTGGGGGCCAAGAAGCATCTTAACTTGTCAATGTCAAGGTGGTCGTGGAAACTCTTTCCGCCCATATCAGTACCCTTCTCTTCTCTGATTTTGTTGCCCAGCTCTAAGGCTTTCTGTACGGTTTCTGGTTTGACGCAAAATTTGAGCGCCTCCGCAAGTTTCTCAGCTGTCAGATGCTTATAGGGGATCGGATCTGGCCCAGCGTTGGCTCTGGCAATCATGGCACCCCAAAATGGCTGATCGCCAAAAAAGGGAACAACAAGCGTTGGCTTTCCAGCTTTGATGCCTGCAGCAGTAGTACCGGCACCGCCATGATGAACAACAGCAGATACATGTTCAAAGAGCCAGTCATGGGGCACATTGCCCAGCATGAAAACTCCCTCTGGGATACCAAGCTCGTCAGCCCCAAGGCCGCCCCAGCCTTTGGACACCAAAGCTCGAACTCCTGAAAGTTTGATGGCTTCAAAGATCATATTAGTCATGGCGTTTGGGTCATCTACCACGATAGAACCGAAGCCGATATAAACAGGTGGGGGCCCGTCACGCAGAAATGCTGCGAGCTCTGGTTCGGGCGTGAAGGACGAGGCAAGATTGAGAAAGTAGAAACCGGAAATATCGATGTGACGTCCCCAATCGCTGGGTTTGGGGATCAATGCTGGCGACCTAAAGGTGTCAAAGGGTGTGAGTATGATTTGGATGGTTGGCTTACCAGCAATATGTCCATGATATTTTGAGTCTCGAAAGAAGACCCGGTGCCCAAATGAGTGATAGAGGTAGAAGATCCAAAACCTTTTCTCGAAATCGGTTAATAACATCTCCCAAGCCCTGCCAAGTCATCATTTCAACCAGTGTATAAGATATGTAATTTGTCAAGACATCGTCTGCATTGGAAGATTGGACGTTGGCCAAAGGGTGAGGGAAAGCTCTTGTCGGAGACCAGGGCATTCTGTGACTAAATTAGCGATATTCATAATGTAGCACATGTTGGTTTTCTCACGTAAACATCATGTGAAGAGGAATACCCAGCTTCTCTGCGATATGAATATGAGCAAAACTAGGAGGGTTGGCGATGATGGCATCGGCAACAAAGGGTTCCGTATCGGCTGCACTCAGCGAGGTGTCTAGGGGGGCATTCTTGGCATGAGGTGTTGGTGGTGGTCCTAGTCCATCACCTGCTTCAATACAAGATCTCCAACATCCGACAAGCATTTCTGATATGCCCTTTCTACGCTTGCTGATCTCTCCGCTGGTTATTGCATCCAATCCAGGCATAAGACCAGGGTACTTGACCATAAAAGCCATGAGCTCAGCGGGGTCGCCTCCAATGTTGAAGAACTCGAGACCATTCTCCTCGACAAACTTTTGGAAAGTTGAGTGAGTGGCTATACGAATCCTATGGCCGTATGTATCCTTGAGAACTTTTCCCAGGGCGACGAAAGGCTGGACATCGCCTCTAGAGCCAACGATCTGAATGACAATGTTGAGCTTGGGAGGTGGGGTCTGACCCGGGAGGCCGCCGAGACTTGGTGGTATGTAAGCTGGAGGGAGATCAACGGGCTCAGGTTCGGAGACTTGACTCTCGATAGTCGGAGCGAGAAGATCGGCCAGCCTCCTGTTTTTAGTGTTGATGTTGATATTGATTCTGCCATCATCTTAGGTGAGATGTTAGTTTGGTGGACATGACAATAAGGGTCTGAGGATGATTACTTGTGACTTTAGCACCAGCTTCGAAGCCTGGTTGGGTGAATTGCATTTGGTCGAGGTTTTCTCCATAAGGCGGCGGTACTGCTTCACCTTCTACGGTGATATCAGGCAGCTGGAAGCCATCGGTGACGATGCCGTTGTTGGTATCTTGGTGGGGTTCCGAGGATTGTCTTCCGACGGCTGATTTCTCCTCCATGCTAGCCATGATGGAGATGAGCTGCCGGGGGCAGCGTAGGGAGAAAAATGAGTGAGCTCAACCAGAATTTAATAGAAAAGAAGTAGGATAATTTATACTAAAAGGCTAGGTGGTGATGGGGTTGTATTTACTAGAAATAGAAATGCAGATACTGAGCTCAGCTCAAGTGTAGTAGGTATGATGAAAGTGGGGAGTGGGGAGCTTGTTGAAGAGAGGCGACAGAGTAAGGGACCTGTACTTGGTGGGGAAAGTTGGAAATCAATGAAACGCGGCGACGTCAATCTTGTGAGGCGCATGCATCTCGTACCTTCCTTGATATGCCATCATTCAAAGTGATTCGAAGCCTTCCCACTTTTAAATACGCGCTTTACTCAGGCGTCGCTTCTGATTAGTGGCTCTGTTTCAGGGTTGACAACAAGTCAGTCTTTTATCTCATTTGCGCAATCAAGGTATTTTTCGTATATCGTATTAGTCCGTGGCTACGATCGAGTACCGGTCTTCAAGTCAACTTGAGGTGATTATGTGAGCCATGGATGAAGAAGTCCCTCTCGATTCCATTAAATTGAGGATAGGCAAGTCCACCAGCAACTTGTATTGTATGACCGATCATCGTCTTGGTCCTACAGCTCCCCAGCCAGTACCTCACATTGACACCTTGATCTTATCACTCTTTGTTCTAAAGATATTCTTCATCTTATACTCTACATATAGATGCTAACACTAAGCGTTCAGCATAAAGCTCTTTGTCTAAAATTCCCTTTCACCGTGTAATATATACCAAATTTGTTCCTATAATAGCCAATACATGGTACTCGACTATGACTCGATTCTCTTATAAGCGCTCTTACATGTTCTCAACAAGCACATCAAACAGCGGATCATCCAAACACTTGTATCTTACCAAAGCGAATATGGTATCATCCAGTCGGCCAAACTTACGCCATCCACAAACCTCTCCATCAAAGCGAAGATACGTCAGTTGATCTCTTTCGTCTCTCAATCCATCACAGCTAACCATAACAAAAGCCCACCACAAACAGTGACTCTGGCCGTAACCCTCGTATCACAAGTCTACAGCACAACGGCTCCATCAGGAAGAAAAAGCATAAAACAACATCAATACATGATTCGGGGATATTCCTCCAGGGCGAACCCCGTCTCACCCCATGTTCAAATTGCGTCGATCGCATGATCGATATTGGGCCAGACAATATTTGCACTGATAGTGACAGTAAGTCACAATGACACTCGAAACATCCCAGTACTCCTAATCATAGCTTATAACCACAGTAACAGGATCCACTGCTTGTTCAACATGTAGCATACTTGAAATCAGTTGTACCCAAGTAGGCCAATGACTGGACCCATCCCAAGGCATGCTTCCATTCATTGTTGACTTATATTCCATACAGCCCACCTCTAACCACCTTCACTCTGCTCGGAAACTTCAGAAGACAGCCCTCTTCTACTCTAGCAGAGACCAACCGGTATGTTGCAGCAAAACTGCTTACGAGACTTGTAACTAATCCATACAAGATCGATGATCTTGTATGGACAGCTTTGATCAAAAGAACTGAAGCTGTTATTCGAGCCCCCCAGACCAAAAGCAGTCAACCATCTAGGAATGCGCAAGCACCTTCATACAATCATGGACCAGAGCGAGCGGGTCGTTCCGCCATTTCGCCCTCATTAACAGAGAGACGTCAATACGAAGCTGATTCTTCAACGCAGTTCCCCGAATCATCCCAACTGCTCTCACCAGAATCACTCAGTCCTATACCAAATCCTCCAATGCAAGAACCCAGAACCCTCCATCTATCCCCAAACACCACCAGTCTAGACAGGATTGCTGATATCATCGTCTCACAAACCCACACTCTTTCCGAAATAGTATCCCAACAGACCACACAAAACGATCTGCTTATAAAGATTGAGAAACAGTTATCAACCAACAACGACAGGCAGACCGTCATGCTCGCACGCCTTGACGCCGCGAACGTACACCACGAAACGACCAACGGTACACTTGACCGCGCCAATCAACTGCTGTCGACTCTTGTTGAGTGCCATGGCACACTGAAAAACATCAGATCATGTGTCCTGATGGATGTCTCTACATTGCAGAGTCAACACGAAAGAGACGTGAGGGATCCAATCTAGACAACCTAGACTGAAGACTCTTTCAAGGGAGAACTCATATCCTATGCAACTATACATTGATAAGCATTTCATACAAATAAATCACAATTACATCAAACAGGGCATGACGCAAGAGTAAGGCGCGCGAAAACAATCAAGTCCAGAATTGCCGATATGGACCCTAATTCCGTGGTATAATACAAAGGCTTGTCTCATCCCCAAAGAACCGCGGTGCAACAAAATAAATCATCCGGCGCTGTGATAGTGGGCGCAATAAAACCCCTTCTTGATGCAAATATCACAACGTCCAGCAACCCAGGCGTGTCAACAAATAAAGACCATGCGCCCCCTCTTTAGATAAAGCGTTCTCCCATCCCAAAAATCCACTCCTTCTCTTTGTCGTCGTTCGTCCCAGTCCGAATTGATTAGATCTAGCTGGAGAATTTTCGGGTGATCTTGGCGATAACTAGTATACGAGTTAGAAGTTGTGCGTGGAGGGTTGATGGAATGTGGACATACTGTGAAGGGCAACAACGCTGAAGATGAAGACGAGAGACAGAACCAAAACAACAACGGGGTCAACCTTCAGACCGGGAGACTCGTCAGTGTAGAGACCTTTGATATTCGTTAGTAATTCGTCCATTGCCAAGCGGCCATAAAAGGGGGCACATACGCAGCATGGTGCTGCTGGAACCACCAGCGCCGGCAGCGCGAGTGCTGCTTGGTCGAGCATTGGCAATCTTCTCCTTCTGATCGGCAGCGGCGCGTCGTCGGATAGCAGTTCGGGGGCCACCGGGGATGGAAGGGGATGAAGGACGGTTGATGCTAGCACCGCTGGCAGCGACGCCACCGTTGTCGGGGGAAGAGGGACGAGGAGAAGACTAATTCAAGTGATGAGTTAGCATTGACTGTCCCAATTCGTAAATGGTCTTACGATGACAGAGTCGGTTCCGTGAGTGGTAACATGGCAGCTTGAGTGTCTTGCGACAACACTAGCTACTCTCAATGACAAAAAAAACCCACGTGCGACACGTCAAAGACCAAGCGCAGCAAACATACCATTGTGACTGATTTTAAGAAAGGAGAGTTTTAATTGACAAGGAACCGCTGCAGGATTCCGAAAGGCGTCGAAAGGAGAGTTGAAGGAGAAGAAAGGAAAAAAAGGAGGTGCGTTTGAATTCAGTGGGATGTTGGAATTGAAGATGGGAACGAGATGGCGAAGCTGTCCTGGCTGGAAATTATGGCCCCTACCTTTACTTTACCCTTTGGTGGTGGTCCAGGGGAGTTGAGGCCACCTTCACCAGAATGGAGGATGGGGTTGCGGGGATATATTTCTCCGTTGTGGGCGGGTACTCTCTGGGGGCTTGAGCTTCAAGCTCCAGAAGCTCCCAGACCTGGCCAGCTCAGTAGCTTCTCATGTCAAGGGGCCACCATTCATTCACTGGGAGGTCCTGTCGCCCATACGATTATGATATAGCAACAAATTGCGATTTCTCATCCTTGACGAATATAAAAAGAAAATTAAAAAATATTATGCTTCATCCTGGAGATATTTCATCATGTTTATCAAGGCTATGTACGGAAGAGATGGCTATAGCCTCTATAACTTGTTGATGCTGGCCTCGTATCAACACAGCCGCTCTCTTGCTCGCTTTCGAGTCCGCTTGCAGACCCCTTCTCTCTCTCATGTATGAAAGGTGGCTGTATAATTCACAAACAAAGAAAAAGAAAAGAATAGAAAAAAAGAAAGAAACGAACAAGAATCAAGACGCAAACCATGAGACAAAAAGAATCGCAACATTCCGCCTTTCCTTGACGGCTAATCCACACAGAGCGCCAGCATGGTCGTCTTTTTTACCAACTCTTTGCCTCCTCAAAAGCTATGATTCCCCGGGTTATTCTTCTCCTCTCTCTCCTATAGCAAACCAGACTCGCCATTGTCGTACTTTTGCTTGGTCCTTCGCTGGCCTGTGTATCCATCATGTAAAAGAGATAATACTCTTCTCCAACAAATGCTCCGCGCTTTTTGTTACTTTCATCTTCATACTCCGAATCCGTAAGATGATGCTATGGGCAATGCCTGCTCCAAGAAACGGTTGTCTCCATGCTGATGCTAATCGGACTTGTGGGATATCTGAAGCTGAAAAAGACAATCCCATCTCGCAAGCGACTCTCTTCAATCACTGTGCAAGCCCAGCATGTAATATTAGACAATAGTACATTTACACCAGGAAACGAAAGCTCTCAGCCAAACGCCTTCCGCTATGATGGCAATTCTTCAGATTGAGGGGTGAATGTGTGTGGATGTGTGTGTTGTGAAATGTGGGTGTTACAAAGAAAATACAAGGATGAAGTGGTATGATTTCAGAGAGTGACATCGAGGACAAGGCTGACGTCGGCTACATTGGACCCAGCCAGGTCTTCGAGAACAGGTATTAGGTCTAGTAGCTCATTATCGTGAGCATCAGAGAACCAACTGCTGATGGGAACTGCGTGTTGCGGGTGGAAGATGTATGAGGTGGGCGAGTTGTCAATGATGATGGTATCCTTGAGGTCTCGTCCAACCTGAGATAGATCCTTCACATAGTTGCCTTGGTGATTGTAGCAGCTCTCTCGGAACAGTCGGTGATGGATGACTTTGTGGATGTCAAGTTGGTCTAATAGGGGGTCGCCATACTGTGGTGTGTCAGAGGATAAGCTTCATTCGAGAAATTAGAAAGACTGACCTTTGAGACAGACGCTGTAAAGACAACAACTTCGTACAGTTCGCCCACCCGCTTCATGAACTCATCGACGCCAGGTCTTTTGATCACATAGACATTGTGGAAATTACCCTCAATCTCTACAGGAATCGTGAAATCGGCTTGATGGAGAATCTGGCATATCATTAGCACACGTACAGGAAACAGCACTCTCAATCACGATGGATCTACCTTGAATGAACTGTGGACAAGTGTCTCATCCAAATCCAGGACCAAACACTTCCTTCCCTTGAGCTCTGGGACGAGCGGAGGCAGCAACCATTTCTGAGGCTCAGAGGCTGAAGGACCGGCTTCAGCAAATGTGGCCGGTGCAGTGATGGTAGGGTCTGTTGAAGGGGGAGGGGGTGGAGGTGGTATCGTCCTCTGCATAGGCTCATCAGCTGTAGGAGCTGTAGGTGTCACTTCCGCGTTGTCTGCAGCAGCATCTCTCATGTCCACATCGTCATCCTCAACCACCGCGTTCGCGTTCTGAGGCTCTTCCTCGATTGGGGATGCCTTTGGAGGATCCACAGTTACAGCGGGGGGAACCGACTGCTTCGATTCCTGGTTGTCGCGCTCAGCTACGGTGATCTCGTCGTTGTTGGTACTGCCGGATGGAACAGTTTCGTTCTTAGGCTCTGATGCCGATGCTACTGCTGCTGCTTGAGGCTGAGCCTCCTTCTCTGCTGTCGGCTTGGGCTGCTCTTGAGGGGTGTTGGTTCGCGACCTTGCTGAGGTTGGTCGTTGAGGTAGCCTGTCGAGCTTGTGAACGTTTTCGCTGGTTTCCTCGTTGCTGTTGGGACTTTCAGGCGAGACGCAACATCCCAAAAAAGCGAACAGACCACCGCGACCCTTTTTCTTCTGGGCAGGGGCAACAGGAGAGCTAGGTTGGGTATTTCCGGGTGTGTTTGTGGGTTCAGTGTCGCCGCCAGTGCGGTTGCTGGATGTGCTTCCATTTCTTCTTCGACCGCGGAGACTGCCTTTAGAGTCTTTCGATCGGCTTCCGATGCTGTTCCGTGGATCGCTGACGGTGGCCCCACTCAGTCCCGTCGATGTTGGTGACGATTGGTTCCTTTGCGACGATGATCTGGAGGGAACTTGGAGGAGACCACGACCTTTGTTGGAGCTTGTTCCATCTTCTGGCGACAACAAATCCTTCTCCTTGGCCATCTCGGTTTCGGCTAGAGTTGTCTGGGGCTTGATTTCGTTGGTTTGGTTCGAGGATTCAGGCTTGTCGGACATCGTTGCTAACTCTTCAATGGTGTCAGTAAATTCAAGCCATAGGAATTCAAGCTCATGAAACAGGTTTGACGATGGAAGCGAGCAGCTGAAGTTTACGTGTCTTGGAGCGCGTCAGGTGCCTTCACCAGCCGCAGTACTCTACTGACAACGCAACTTATGTCAACTCCTCGCGCAGAGAAGCTGTATAGAGCCAGAAGTCGTCCTTGTGCCGACTGAAGGTTGGCAATGACGAGACAGGACTGTGAGACAGCTAATCGACAGGACTTCGGATCAACTCACATTTGAGACCCAGAGCCACTCACATATACCAGTCGACCCAAAAATGCGACCGCTTGAACTCTTCAGGTCGGCCTACAAAGGCCTACTAAGCGAACAGGAACGCTGAAATTGTATGGTCGACGACAGTTGAGAAGGCGATATAATTCGAATCCTGAAGCAGAGTGGTTTTGAAGGGGAAATTACAGCGCGGTGCGGCTGGCAGAAGATGGCTGGGTTAAGGGTTTGAAGCGAGTGAGGTATAGGTGAAACAAAAGTTGGAAGAGAAAAAAAGAGGTTAAGAATACAAACGCAAGACCAACGAGCAGTCTGGCGAAGAAAGTGCCGCAAACGGACGAGTTTCAACGGGGGGATCGCGTCGGTCGGGGATGGAGCTTGGTGAGAATGAGGAAAGACGGAAAACGGGCGATAGATGGGATAGAATAGAAAGAATAGGGCGGATCAGAGGTTCAGAAGCTCAGAATTTCAGAAGGTAGGTAGGAGAGCTGGCGGCGCAAGCGAAATGATTGCCTTTAAACGTAGATTGGGTCTAGGCTGGGCGTCGCGACGGGGGTTAAATTGGTGAATGGACAAGGGTTGGGTGATGGCTTTGCGCTCACTCTTTCCTCTCTTATCCAAAGGCCTGCTCTCTCGACTTGTGTGCACTTGTTGTCTGGCGAAACAGTTGTTGAGAATGGGCAGTTCGTTGCAAGGACTGGGACGCGCTGGACGTGAAGCCTGAGAGGGTGAATTTCCCGGAAAACATCCGCTGGAAACGCTGAGCAGCTGGGACGCCGGGAGCGAGAGGGACTCTGAGAGGGCGAGAGTATGGATGGCTGGCTGGCTGGGGTCGTGGTTGTGAAGAAAATGGGGCGTGTCTGGGAACGGACTGGAAAGGGACTGGAAAGGGACATGGGGTGGGAGGGAGAGGAGGTGTGGGTGGAGTTTTGATGAGATTAGTGGCCGGGAGGG